>JAOPSE010000645.1:71477-366464 GCA_029449295.1 Zea luxurians | reverse complement strand
TAATGACGTGGCTGATAACCAATTAAATGAACTGAAATCGTTACTGCTTAAGTTTGATTTGGTCTCCATTTCTGCGTCTAAGTGAGAATTCTTCATGACCATATCTGCGTCGACTCAAGCGGGTCACATTACTGATCAGTTGAATGATCCTATTTTTCTTACCGATCTTAGACATCAAATGATTAAGTTTGCCGTGTTACAGATGTCTTCAATCCAAAGCGCCGAAGATGTCGTGCAGGAAGCGCTTATCAGTGCACTAGAACATGCCGCTTCGTTTTCAGGTCGGTGTGCGTTTAAAACGTGGGTATTTGCAATTTTAAAAAATAAAATCATCGACTTTATCCGTAAGCAATCACGCTTGATCAGCATGACAGATTTATTCGATGATGATTCTGAAAAAAGCATCGATACATTGTTTAATGACAAGAATCACTGGCATGCACATGAAGCACCACAGGCATGGCCAAGTCCAGACCAGATGCTTGAACAAGAAGACTTCTGGGTAATTTTTGATGCCTGCCTCAATCATTTGCCTGCACAGCAGGCACAAGTGTTTATGTTGCGTGAAATGATTGAGCTAAGCTCACAGGAAATTTGCAATAAGCTAGGGTTAACTATTTCAAATTTTAATGTATTGATGTACCGCAGTCGAACACGCCTAAGAGAATGTCTCGAAAATAAATGGCTTTTAAAGGAGGAATGTTCATGCTGACCTGTCGAAAAGCGACTCAACTACTCTCGGAAAAACAAGATCGTTCACTTGCATTAAATGAACTTACACATCTTCAATTACATTTATTGATGTGTATATCCTGTCGCCGCTATGCAAAACAAATTAAAGTAATTTCAATATTATCAAGTAAATTTAAACAATTAAATAATGATTAAATTTAAAAAACGTGAAGATCATTCATGTTTTATGACGCTTTTTTGTGGCTTTGGTCTGAAGTTTAAAATATATAAAAATTAAATTAAATTAATATAATGATAAATATAAATAAAAAGTAATAGTTTGATTATTTATTTTTTAAGTTGTTGTTTTTGATAAAATTAAATTTAATAATTTAAATTTTTAGAATTTATCTTTATTTGTATTTAAAATGTTCGAATGATTTTCATTTAATCAAGTATTTTATATAAATAATCCAGATTTTAAAATAAAAATCATGTGAAATCAGACTGAAAAGCAAATACTTGACTTCACAAAAATATTGATTTCATCCGTTATTTTCAAATGATCACATAATATTCACATTCTCTCCTATATGTTAATATGGTCCCTCATAATGATTTAAAACAATGTAGGGATAAAAAAATAAAGTAATAACGATGAAATGAAATATTGGTCAAGGAGATAGCCAATGAACAATCGTATCGCACTAGCGATGGCATTAATGGGGTTAAGTGCTTGTGCACTTGCATCCAGTCACCGTGAAGCTCCATCCATCACCAAAACACCTAAAGTAGATGCCATCGATTTTTATATGTTTAAAAGCTATGAAAGTAATCGGGGCGACTATGTCACCATTTTAGCCAATTACCAGCCACTTCAAGATGCTTATGGTGGCCCGAACTACTTTGCTTTAGACCCTAAAGCGCTTTATGAGATTCATATCGATAACAATGGTGATGCGCAAGAAGATATTACTTTTCAATTTAAATTTGATCAGGAGTTAAAAGATCTACAAGTACCTGTAGGTGGCAAAAATATCTCTGTACCATTGTCAAATATTGGAAAAATTACCAATGATGGCAGTTCTGCTCAAAACACGGCTGAAACATATACCGTGACCATGGTCAAAGGTGATCGACGTAAAGGCGATCGTAACGTGTTGGGCTCCTTTAAAAAACCTTTCGATAATGTGGGCGCAAAATCAATTCCCAATTATCAGTCTTATGCCAATAGTTTTGTGCAAAATATCAACTTTGGCAGTTGCGGATCAGGCAAAGTATTTGTTGGCCAGCGCCAAGATCCATTTGCAGTCAATCTTGGCGAAGTCTTTGACCTTGTGAATATCAAGATTCCTGCTACGCAGCTTGCACCATCGGGTGTGAATGCTGAAGATCAGGGACTTAATACCATTGGCAATAAAAACGTGACGACCATTGCACTTGAAGTACCACAATCATGTTTGGTGTCTTCGGGTGAAACAGTAATTGGTGGTTGGACTACAGCCAGTTTACCTCAAGCGACCTTACTTAACCCGACTCCAGAGAGTAATTTGACCAGTGCATCTAAAGTGGGTGGGGCATGGACGCAAGTTTCCCGTTTGGGTATGCCTTTGGTCAATGAGGTGGTGATTGGTTTAAAAGACAAAGACAAATTCAATGCCAGCAAACCAGTCAATGATGGTCAGTTTGCCGATTATGTTACCAATCCAACATTACCAACATTGATTGAAGTGTTATTTAAAGACACTACAGGCGGTGCCGTGGTTGCGCCAACCAATTTCCCACGTACCGATCTGGTCAATGCATTTTTACTTGGAGTACCGGGTCTGAATCAGCCTAAAAATGTGAAAGCCTCTGAAATGTTGCGCTTAAATACTGCAATTGCAGCGCAAACCAAAGATAAGCAAAATCGTTTAGGTGTGATCGGTGGAGACACCAGCGGATTCCCAAATGGTCGCCGTCCGGGAGATGATGTAGTCGATATCGAGCTACGTGTTGCGATGGGTTTACTGTGTACCATTGATGGTGTGAATACCGCAGTGGGCTGTAAAGCATCGGATGCGAAAGCAGGTACGATTGGATTTACCGACGGTGCATTGCAGTCACCTCAGCAGTTTGGTACCACTTTCCCGTATCTTAACACTCCAGTTGCGGGTTCACCGTTCAATACTGCCAGTAAGTAATGAGGAGTCATTACCATGAAAAAAATAACCTTGATGTTCATGGTTGTTTGGGGATTGAGCGGTTGTGGTGGCAGTGGAGATGATCATGCTTCTAATAACACCCAAACGCAAAGCGATCCTGTGTTACGAGAAACTTTGACGCTAACCAACCAATCACAAAGTAGCTTTAGTCAGTCTGAGCCCAAATCTCTGAAAGATATTTCAGAAGCTTCGATTGATAACAAAGCAGAGCCGCTTGCAATTAAATTTTAAGGATTTGCGCCCTAGGTGTTGCGCCTAGGGCGTATTTAAGAGGGATACCCAATGTTGATGCGTAAACTATCGTTCGCCATAATTCTAATGATTCCTGTAAGTTCGATTTATGCTCATCCAAAGCACCATCATACCTATACCAGTAATACTGAAAAAAACCAAAATGCCGAAGCCACTTATAGTGACGCAACACGCAATCAAATTGTGAATGTATTACTTGAAAATGCCTACGCCAAAGGTGACGGTGATTCACTCGAAAAAGCTGAACAATTGATGCAAAAAAGCAATGATCCATCAGATCTTGAAAATCAGTTGCTAAATACCCGCATTGAGCAAGCGAATCATAATTTTTCGGGTGCAGAACAGCGTTTAAAAAAACTTTTAAAAACTCAACCCAACAACAGCGATGCTATTTTACAGTTGGCCAATATTTATCGTTTGCAAGGAAAATACAGTGCGTCTACCCAATTATGCCAACAGCTGACGCAGCCTGAAATCATGCTTTATCGTGCTGGATGCGAGTTGCAGGTTGATGCAATGACAAAGCCTTATTCACAGCTTAAACCTCAAATTGATCAGCTTCTTTCGCAAACACCACGCATGAGCCGCGCAGATCAACAATGGTTGGGAAATATCTTTATTGAACTTGCCACACGGTTTAACGATCCGGCACTTGCAGATAAATCTATGTTATTGCTGCAAACCAATAACTTACCCAATACATTAGCAAAAGCGAATTGGTACATCGCACAACATCAGTATCAGACTGCACTGAAGCTTTTAACACCTTACCGCTATCATGACGGTGCGATGTACCGCATTATTTTGTGCAAACAAAAACTGAATGATCCAAGTGCCCAGGCTGATCTCAATGAGCTAACCCAGCGCGTACAAGATTTACTCGACCATCATGACCATATTCATTTACGTGAGCAGGCACAGTTTCTCTGGATTTCTAAAAAATACAATGATGGACTCAAAATCGCGGCTAAAAACTGGGATATGCAACGAGAAAATGATGATTTTGAAGTGTATGCAGCACTTGCTATCGCAGCTAAAGATACTGATATTTCTAAAAAATTACTAACTTGGAGTGAAAAAACTGGTTATCAACATCCAGAATATATTCCTCAATTACAACAGATCGTGAATCAGTCATGATGTGAAAATTTAAACTGAACCAGCCTATAAAAACTTAAAAATAACTGACTTTATAAATGAGATAAACATCATGAACAAAACAATGTTAAGCGTATTACTGCTGAGTAGTTCGGGGTTTTATACCAGTCAAACGGTCTGGGCAGGGGGAGAGTACATTGCCAATTTACCTACCATTACCATGCAGGCATCAGGCGATAACACAGATCCTTTAAACGGTGCGTTTACTGCATCTCAAGGAACCATTACACAAGAGCAGATCGAAACGCGTCCTTTGTCTCGTCCGGCTGAAGTGCTTGAAACAATTCCTGGCGTCATTGTGACTCAGCACAGTGGTTCCGGAAAAGCGAACCAGTATTTTCTACGCGGTTTTAATCTGGATCATGGTACAGACTTCGCCACATCACTAGACGGTCAACCGCTTAATATGGTGACACATGCGCATGGGCAAGGTTATACCGATCTAAATTTTTTAATCCCAGAACTGATTCACAATATCGATTATCACAAAGGTGCAACTTCTGTGGATGATGGTGATTTTGCCTCTGCTGGAACAGCAAAAATTTATACCTTTCATTCGCTGGAGCGTCCATTTGCACAGGTAACATTGGGTAATCATGATCTACTACGGTTTTTAGGTGTTGGGCATGTAAAAATAAATGACGGTGAGCTAATTGGTGCCTTTGAAAATCAAAGCAGTGACGGGCCTTGGACAAATCCTGAAAATTTGTCTAAACAAAATCTCTTTTTAAAATATTTTAAAGGCGATGAAGATCAAAACACATCGTTTGGTCTTCAGCATTATCAAGCAAAATGGGATGCCACAGATCAGATTCCTGAACATCTGGTTCAAAATGGGCAGCTTGATCGTTTCGATAGTCTAGACCCTTCCGATGGTGGAAAATCTAAACGCACAGCATTGTGGTTCAATCGCAATCAGCGTTCAGATCGTGAGTTTTCACAGTTTTCAGCCTACGCGGTCCGTAGTGAACTGAATCTTTTCTCAAATTTTACTTACTTTTTAGATGATCCGCTGCGTGGCGATCAGTTTGAACAAGCTGAAAAGCGCACCTTGCTGGGTTTGAAGTTTCAAAAGGGATGGAGTGATCGTTGGTACGATAAAGAAATGCTCAATATTGTCGGGTCATCTCTTCGTTATGATGACATTGATGGTCTAGGCTTACATCAAACTCAAAATCGTCAACGATTTAATACAATACGTGAAGATGATGTCAAACAAACCACGCTCGGCGTTTGGGGGCAAAATCAGATTGCATGGCAACCTTGGCTACGCTCAATTATAGGTTTACGTGGTGATCTTTATCATTTTAATGTGAATTCGGATCGAAATGAAAATAGTGGCCGAAAAACAGATCACATTCTGAGTCCGAAATTCAGTTTGATTTTAGGGCCATGGAAAAATGTCGAATATTACATCAATTATGCCTACGGATTTCATAGTAACGATGCAAGGGGCGTTACGACAAAGCTCAATGTAGATCCGCGTGATGCAAATTACTTACAACCACTTGATTCGGTTTCACCGCTGGTGCGTACAGTGAATAAAGAGCTGGGTTTAAGAGCACATTTGATTGATAACCTCACCACCACACTGGCATTATGGCGTCTGGATTCTGACTCTGAACTACTGTTTATTGGTGATGCGGGCACCACTGAGCCCAGCCGGCCCAGTAAACGCCAAGGGATTGAGCTGAGTAATTTTTATCAACTCAATGATTGGGTGATGATTGATATTGATGCGGCATGGTCAAAAGCGCGCTTTAAAGATAGTAGTGAAGAGGGCGATTTTATTCCCGGAGCCATCGAAAAAACACTTAGTGCGGGTGTAAGTTATAAATTAAATGACCAATGGAGTTTTGGCGGTCGTTTACGGTATTTCGGCCCTCGAGCATTGATTGAAGACAACAGTGTTCGCTCGGACTCATCGACAATTGTTAACTTACTAGCCAGCTATCAACTGAATAAAAATATCTTCACACAAATAGAACTACTCAATGTATTGGATAAAAAGGTGAATGATATCGAATACTACTATGCATCGTGTGCTACACAAGATTTCAATACTGCGGCATGTGCGCCTGGTTCTGCTGAAAGAGAAGGAATTTCAGATAAACATATCCATCCGAGTGAAGGGCGTAACCTAAGATTCACCTTAAGGTATTTATTTTAAATCGCTGGGGAGTCAGCTATGAGACTTCATGACCAATCCAAGATTTCGCCTGTTGCTTTATTTTTCACTGCAATATTACATATTGGATTGGTCGTGTTTGTTATTTCTCGTCCAGTTGATCAAACGCCAGAAATCAAAAAAGGTATGAGTGTTGTCTTCATGCCAACAAGCGCTGTTGAACAAAATGATTCGTTGAGTTTTAAATCCGCTGTGAAAATGCCACCCATGCCAGAAACATTGATTGAAACGCCTTTTGGTCAGTATGATACGCAGAGTTTGGGGCAAACAGCCCAGTTAAATGTGCTGGAGCTTAGCCAAGAGGCAACAAAGGGAAATCAAGCAATTGATCCTTTACTGGCGGCCCAGCTTAGAGCCAAACAAGCCATTCGTCGTGCTAAAGTCACTTCAGATCAATATCAGTTGAATCCTGAAAAAATCGATCCCGCTTTGCTATCACAATTAAATTTAGAGCCCAAGCATCCCGATACATCACACGTTAAGAATGTTCAGGCGCCACAAAATAGTGAGCTTGTCCAGATCATCGAAATATATCCCTTTATAAGCGATCAAATAGAAATTGAGCAACTTACTCAAGCATTAATGAATCAGCCCTATACTCAAGAACAGATTTTTCAAGAGAATCAGTTGAAACAGCAAATTTTGAGTAAAACAGAGAAACAAATACTTCAAAGCTTTGCTCAACATATCGATGAACTCGTTTTCCTGATTTTACCTTCACAGTCTCGCGTTATACTGGTTCAATATACTGCCGATTTAATTCCCTCCGACGATATTCAATCATTTTTAAAAACGCTCGATGTTGAGCCACTCATTCAGAATAAAAAAGCTAAACCCTATCTGGTGAAAGTGAATATCAACGAGTTGATGAACATCACAACACAAAACGGTGTTTAGCTTATTTTGTTTATTGCATGACCTATCGAGAGTAGGGCTGCACCTATTTTCCACTCTTTTGAATGATAGGTAACCAAGCCTATTCAAATCAAGCAGATTGAAAAGATCAAATCACCATGCCATTTCATGACCCTGAAAATCAATAAATTTGTGTTGGTTGCTGCCGATAGAAGCCTGTATTACCTTTACCAGTCCTGCAGTACTTTCTTTGACCGTAACAGGCGCTTGGCTTCCGCCCATCTCTGTTTGAACCCAGCCCGGATGTAAATTCAACACACCGATATTCAGCGGAATCGCCTCATTTTGTGCAAAACCACGGCTGATACTGTTTAAAGCGGCCTTGCTGGCACGATACAACTCCATACTGCCATCGTCATTGAGCGCAACACTGCCCATTCTTGAACTCATAAATGCAATGAGGCTGTTTGCTTTCATGAGTGGAAGGAATTTTCTGGCAATGGTCACAGGTGCAATGCTGTTAACCCAAAACAGGTCTACAATTTCATTTGGCTGTGATTGTTCGACGCGCTGATGTTCTGGCCCCGCTATACCAGCAGACACTAAAAGCAGATCTATTGAACCTTCTGAATATTTGCTGGTGATCATATTGGCAGTATCTAAATGACTCAGATCTAGCTCAGCCAATTCCAGTTGGTCTGGATATTCTGCAAGTAATTGTTTGAGGTCATCGGGTACACGAGTTATATCTCGAAGTGTCGCAATAACGCTCCACTGCTGAAGAAGTAATTCCCGAACCAGTCCTAAACCAATTCCTCGTGAAGCACCCACGACAATAGCACGCTGATTTTCTTTCATTATGACTTTTCCTGTTCGATTTTGACCGCGGCTTGCCAGCTTGGCAGTAAACTCAAGCCCTCAACATAGCGTTGAATATTTGGATACTTTTTACCTTGTTGCATTTGATGAACTAAAGCATGTAATCCAAAGCCCATCATAAAGTCAGCACCAGTTAAACGCTGATCAACAAAGTACTTTTTATCTGCCAAATAGTCATCTAAGAAACCAAATACTTTTTCAAACTCAACTTGCGTATAGCGTTCTAAAAATACCAATTCTGTACCTTGCTTTGTTTCCATTGCATTAAATGTTTTTAACAAAAATGGCAACATAGCAGAGCTTTCAGAAAAATGAATCCATTGCAGGTAATCTGCATAGAGATCTTCACTTGAATCGGGTGCTAAATGTGGTGCAAGTTTGGCAATTAAAAGCTCAACAATCGCACCAGATTCTGTAATCACTTTACCGTCCCATTCTATGACAGGCGATTTCCCTAAAGCATGGATTGATTTTAACGAATCTGGAGCTAAATGCGTATTCAGATCACGATAGTAGCGTTGTAACTGATACGGCTGTTGGATCTCTTCAAGTAACCATAAAATACGAAAAGAACGTGATTGATCTAAATGATGCAGTGTAATCATAAGGCTTCCTTATTAGAGTTTGACCACGACTTTGCCAAAGTTTTCACCCTTTAACATGCCATTGAAAGCGTCAATCACGTTATCTAAACCTTGCACCATATGTTCTTTGTATTTGATTTTACCTTCTTTTAGCCACTCAGACATTTGCTGATTAAATTCAGGGTACTGGCTACCATAATCATCAAAAATAATGAAACCTTGCATGCGAATTCGTTTTTTTAATAGGGTAGAGATAAAACCAGGCAGGCGATCTGGCCCCTGTGCTTGTTCGGTCGCGTTATATTGAGCAACTACGCCACACAAAGGTACACGTGCAGCCGAGTTAAGTAATGGCCATACAGCCTCAAAGACTTTTCCGCCTACATTTTCGTAATAGATATCAATGCCATCAGGAACAGCCTGTTTTAATTTCTCTGCGAAATTTTCATCACGATGATCAATACATGCATCAAAACCGAGTTCTTCGACAGCATAACGGCATTTTTCCGCTCCGCCAGCGACACCGACCACACGACAACCTTTAAGTTTACCAATCTGTCCGACTGTTGCACCTACGGGGCCAGTTGCAGCGGCAACCACTAAGGTTTCACCTCCTTTAGGCTGACCAATGTCTAAAAGCCCCATATAAGCGGTAAAGCCAGGCATTCCTAAAATACCTAATGCCCAAGCAGGATGTTCGGGCTGCATGCCCAAACTTTGACACGCCGTGCCATCTGAGATCGCGTAAGCCTGCCAACCATTTCCAGAAAGAATCCATTCACCTTCTTTAAACTTTGAGTTTTTAGTGGCAACAACTTGACTCACTGTTCCACCAACCATTACGCCACCAATTTCGACAGGTGCTGCGTAAGAGGGGGCATCACTCATACGACCACGCATATACGGATCTAGTGATAGATAAACGGTTTTTAACAAGATTTCGCCTTGTTTAAGCTCAGGAACCTGAACTTCCTCAATTTTGAAATCACTATGTTTTGGTTCACCGACTGGTCTTGCAGCTAAAACAATACGCTGATTGGTAATATTGTTCATTGATTTAACTCCATATTCTGTATAAGAAACACTTCTATACAGAAATTAGAAATATTGATTGATGACCTTAAAATCGATTGTAGGTAAGTTGTGATTAAAATCAAGACGACTGGTCTATTTTTTTAACAATAGAGAACATAATTGATATGAATCTGTGAATTTTGATTACGTATGAGACAGACTCTGACATTTCAAAAAAACTTCTTTAACGACGAAGTGATTTATCGTATTTGGTTTTTTCTCACAGTAGTTGATTTATTAGAATTGAAAAATGGAAGTGAAACACTTCCATTATAGTTTTACACAAAAATACTTATATGAAATTCAAAAGTCTTTTGTGGTGCATTTAGATTTGTTTTGACGAACTCAAATCATTTAAATGCCTATTGCAAGAGAAATCGTCATTTCACTATCTTTTAAAAAAGTAAATCCACAATTTTTTAAACTTTAACTCACTGACTAACACGCCCAATAAAACTAAAATCCCTCCAAAAATCGATAATATTGATAGTCGCTCCCCAGCCAAACGGCCAAAAATTGCAGCCCATACAGGTTCTCCAGAATAGATAATTGCAGCTTTTGATGGATCTACCGTACGTTGTGCCCAATTCATTGCGAATTGAATTAATGCGCTCGCACATCCTAATGCACCGACAATCAGGATAAACTGCCACGAAAGATTAGGAATGTATTCCGACTGGCTAAAAGGAATTGCTACGAAACAGGCAATGGAGGCCACAACAAGCTGAATAAACGTTACCTTGCCTAAATTCACTTTACCCGCAAAGAATCCAATTAAAATAATCTCCATGGCAATTCCGATCGCACTGCATATGGTCATGATCTGTCCGTAACTTAAATCTATTTGAGACATACTATTCCCGGTAAGCAAAAGCAGACCCAAAAATGCCAGTACAACTCCGATCCAGATATTAAACGCAGGTACTTTTTTAAAGAAAAGAAAAAGCAATATCGGCACAAAAGGGACATAAAGCGCCGTGAGGAATGCCGACTCACTGCTTGTGATCGTTTGCAGGCCTACCGTTTGAAATACATAAGAAAAGGCGATAACGATACCAATGAAAAAACCCGCAATCACTTCGTGAAGGCTGAAATTTCTGAGTTGTTGATAAGACACTAGAAATAGAACAGCTGCCGCGATACCGAAGCGTGTACCTACAAAAAAAATTGGTGAAGTAAAGTTCAGAGCATAATGTACGGCTAAAAAAGTACCGCCCCAGAGAATTGTAATGAGGATCAATACAATTTCAGGAAATTTTGAAGACGAAGTGATTGACATAGTGAAAGACCAACAAAATGTGCAATATATTACCCATTATTGCATTAAATTATTTTTTTGTGCAATATACTGCTCAAAACATTCAATAGATAGCGTATGACCAACAAGGTATTAGAGTTTGTAGGGCAGAATATTAGGCATTTCAGAGAAAAAGCCAGCTTGAGTCAGGTTGAATTGGCAAATTTAGCCGGATTAAGTAGGCGCACAGTGATAGCTCTGGAAAGTAATCAGATGAATATTAGCTTGGCTAAACTCGATGCAATTGCATCTGCTCTTAAAATAGACTTTGTAACGCTTGTAAGTGATCACGCTCATGATCTTCCAAAATTAACGAATGTCTTGGCTTGGAAAGGCAGTCAACCAGAGAGCTATGCAACTTTAGTGGGTGCAATGCCATCAAAACATCAGACAGAAATGTGGGTATGGTGTTTGGGTACAGGGGAAAAGTATGAAGCAGAACCCGATGCCGATGGATGGCATGAAATGATATGGGTGTTGGAAGGCGAGCTTACTCTTCAAATTAACGATACAGCGCATATTTTAAAAGCAAATGAAAGTTTGGTATTTCCAAGCTCTACTCATTACACCTACATCAATTCAGGATTAAATACGGTTAAATTTATCAGGAATGTAGCGCATTAATTTTGTGAGTTTTTTGACTGGCAGTATTTGTTTGGCTTTTACCAACAATGCTGATGCATTTATTGTTTATATCTTAAATATCTCTGCCATTTGAGCCTAAAATAGTCAAGATTATCCGAAAATTCAAAATTAAATAGAGATTATAAAAATTATTTAAATGCTTAAATGAGAAGCGTTAGACAGCATCAAAAATAGCGTTATCGCGTCTAAATTTTTAATGCTTAGTTTCTAAAATTAAAAACGCCCTGTAGTGATGAGTTCAATTTAGGAGTATCTCAGCATCTATTTGATACATTGTGGACCGGCAAGCACAAGCAGTGATTCCACCAAGAAAAAATGCGAAGTTATCGAAGGATAAAAAGACGGGCTCGCTAAAACGCAATAAGTTGCTTCAAACAGTTAAGCGTTTAGAAAGAACTATTTGGAAGAAATGGTCAGGCTATCACTGGTGGAATTTAGTTGAAACCAACCTATATTGCATAAAATTGCCAAGGGATAAACTCAGTGCGAGAAATTTTCAAAGCCAAGTCAATAAGATTCATGCACGAGCAGCAGTATTAAATAAATTTACAGACTTAAGTAGACCACATACCCGAGTTGTAACTTTACGTATCTCTCCACACAATCTCAACACAATATTGGCAGAAATTTGAAACTAAGTTTTAACAATACCAACTGTCACTAATTTCGTTGTAGTTAAAATGAACAAACACTTTCATCTTAAGCTTTGTGTATTGGGGATGAGTGCAGCCATGCTTATGGGTTGCAAAAAAAATGCTGAAGAAATTCAAACTGAACAGCCACCAGCGGTTGTCAGCGTTTTTACTGCACAGCAGCAACCAATTCACCTTATTGAAAATCTACCTGCACGCGTAGCAGCGTATCGGATTGCCGAAATTCGTCCACAAGTCGGAGGAATTGTGGAAAAGGTATTATTTACACAAGGTTCTGATGTCAAAATAGGTCAGTCTTTATTCAAAATTAATTCCGATATCTTGCAAGCAGATGTAGAGAGTAATCAAGCTACATTACAACGTGCTCAGGCTGAAGTGATACGTTTAAAATCGCTTCTTGGCCGTTATGAACAATTATTGTCAAGCCATGCAATTAGTCAGCAAGAATATAACAATACTGAGACAGCTTATCATCAAGCGAAAGCCGATGTTGCTCAACTAAAAGCAGCATTAACCAGACAGAAATTGAACTTAAAATATTCTACGGTTACAGCACCTATTTCTGGTCGTATCGGTCAGATTTTAGTGACGGAAGGTGCATTGGTTGGTCAAGCAGATACTAAAGCGATGGCTGTCATTCAACAGATCAATCAAGTTTATGTCGATGTGAAACAATCTATTAGTGAATATGAGAAATTACAAGAAGCGTTACAGCAAGGAACAGTATCCGATGTGCAACCTCAAGTCGTTATTTTAAACAGTCAGGGCAAGCCTTATCAGGCAAAGGGAAAATTACTGTTTTCAGATACTAATGTTGATCCTGATACCGGTGATGTCACAATCCGTATTCTCGTCAATAACAGCCAGCAAGAACTTCTACCGGGTATGTATGTGCGGGTCAATATCAATCGTGCTGTAATTGACAACGCGATTTTGATACCAGAACGAGCAATTCAACATGATATCAGTGGAAAGACCAATGTTACGGTTATTAATTCACAGGGACAGACTATTGTTAAACCTGTTCGGTTAGGGCAGCGTTATCAAAGTAATTATGTAGTAACCAGTGGCTTGAGTGCTGGTGAAAAGGTCGTGGTTGAAGGTGCGGAACGTATACAGCCAGATCAGAAATTAAAAATTAAAATCTGGCAACCATCTGTAGCTACCTCTGAAAAAGGAGCACACTAAGATGTCTCAGTTTTTCATTCGTAGACCAATTTTTGCTTGGGTGATTGCACTATTTATTATTTTATTTGGGGTATTGAGTATTCCTAAATTACCCATTGCCCGTTTTCCAAGTGTAGCACCGCCGCAAATCAGTATCACCGCAACCTATCCTGGGGCGACGCCTAAAACACTCAATGACAGTGTAGTCACATTGATTGAGCGCGAGATGTCAGGGGTTAAAAACTTACTATATTACAGTTCAACATCGGATAATTCAGGAAGTGCAACCATCACGGCCACCTTTAAGCCTGGTACAGATGTTGAACTTGCTCAAGTCGATGTACAAAACAAAATCAAAGCAATTGAATCAAGGCTGCCACAGTCGGTAAGGCAGCAAGGTTTGATGGTTGATGCTGCATCATCTGGTTTTTTGATGATTGTGGGACTTAATTCTTCAGATAATCGTTACTCTGAAGTTGATCTGAGTGATTACATGGCTCGCTTTGTGATTGAGGAGCTTAAACGGGTCAATGGCGTAGGTAAGGTTCAAAATTTTGGTGCAGAAAAGGCGATGCGTATCTGGGTCGACCCTGATCGCTTGGTTGCATATGGACTTAGTATTAAAGATGTCAATACAGCCATTCAAAATCAGAACATTCCGATTTCTCCCGGTCGAATCGGAGATTTGCCTGCATCAAAAGATCAGCAAATTACCATTCCATTAACCGCTTTAGGTCAGCTGGAAAATATCGAACAATTCGAAAATATTAGCCTTAAATCAAATAAAAATGGGGCGAATGTAAAATTATCGGATGTTGCTCGAATTGAAATTGGTGCGCAGTCTTATAATTTTGCCATTCTGGAAAATGGTAAACCTTCTACAGCTATTGCTATTCAAATGAGCCCTGGTGCCAATGCAGTGAAAACCGCTCAAGGGGTTCAAGAAAAACTCGATCAGCTCAGTGCTTCTTTGCCACAAGGTATGAAATTTTCTATTCCATACGATACAGCTCCGTTTGTAAAAGTATCGATTGAAAAAGTAATTACCACTTTGCTAGAAGCAATGGTTCTTGTCTTTATCGTGATGTTTTTATTCCTTCACAATATTCGCTATACCCTCATTCCTGCGATTGTTGCACCAATTGCCTTACTGGGAACCTTTTCAGTCATGCTGATCGCAGGGTTTTCAATTAATGTGCTGACTATGTTTGGCATGGTGCTCGCCATCGGAATTATTGTGGATGACGCGATTGTGGTGATCGAGAATGTTGAACGGATTATGGCAACAGAACACTTGTCTCCTATAGAAGCGACCTCAAAAGCCATGACCGAAATTACCAATCCCATAATCGGGATTACCTTAGTCTTGGCTGCGGTATTTTTACCGATGGCATTTGCTGCAGGCTCTGTGGGAATTATTTATCGTCAATTTACCATGACTATGTCGGTTTCTATTCTGTTTTCAGCATTTCTGGCGCTGACATTAACGCCTGCCTTATGTGCAACGCTATTAAAACCTATTCATGCACATCAAGAGAAAAAAGGATTTTTTGGCTGGTTTGATCGAAATTTCGAAAAACTGAATAATCAATACGAAAAAGTACTGTTTCGAGTCACCCGGCATGTTTTACCTGCGATGCTCATTTTTGTTGGCATTGTGGCTGTACTGATCTTCAGTTTTAAAATGGTGCCAACGGCATTTATGCCAGAGGAAGATCAAGGCTGGTTTATGACATCCATTCAGTTGCCGGCAGATGCCACTCAGCAGCGCACTCTTAAAGTGGTTAATGAATTTCAGCAATTTCTCAATCATGAAAAAGGCATTAAAGATAATATGGCGATTTTAGGATTTGGATTTAGCGGTTCAGGTCAAAATACTGCCATGTTTTTTACCAATCTGACCGATTTTAAAGAGCGAACGATCACTGCACAGAAAGTTGTGAATAATGCCAATATGGCCATGACCGATAGCTCAGAAGGGCAAACAATGTCTGTTTTACCCCCTGCGATCGATGAGTTAGGAACATCGTCTGGTTTTACTTTGCGTTTACTAGATAAAGGCAACATTGGTATGGATGCTTTGATCAAAGCACAAAATCAGCTCATTACACTTGCTATGCAAAATAAAAAACTTACTGGCGTATATGCTGAAGGTTTACCGGAGGGGAGTGCGGTACAGCTAAAAATTGATCGTGAAAAATTACAGGCATTAGGTGTCAACTTTAGCGATGTCACGGATATTATTTCGACTTCTATGGGGTCTATGTATATCAATGACTTCCCCAATCAGGATCGTATGCAGCAAGTGATTGTACAGCTAGATGCCAAATCTAGAATGACTATTGAAGATATTGGTAAAATTAAAGTGAATAGCCAGAGTGGTAAACTGGTATCGATGGCTGAAGTGATCACACCAATCTGGCAGCATGCCCCTCAGCAGTTCAACCGTTACAATGGTCGACCGTCTTTAAGTATTACGGGGAGTCCCGCAACAGGATTTTCTTCTGGGCAAGCGATGCTTGAAATGGAACGTCTCATTACGCAACTGCCTAAAGGTGTCGGTTATGAGTGGACGGGAATTTCTCTCGAAGAAAGACAGTCTGAAGCACAGACCACATTCTTGCTGATCTTATCGATGCTGGTGGTGTTTTTGGTCTTGGCTGCACTGTACGAAAGCTGGTCAATTCCTTTATCGGTGATGTTGGTGGTTCCTCTTGGCATGGTCGGGGCGTTTATCGCGGTGATGGTACGAGGTATGCCCAATGACATTTTCTTCAAAGTGGGTTTGATAACCATTATTGGTCTATCTGCAAAAAATGCAATTTTGATTGTTGAGTTTGCCAAAACATTAAGACAAGAGGGTATGAGCTTGGTAGAGGCAACCGTCGCCGCAGCAAAACTAAGATTACGTCCTATTTTAATGACATCTCTTGCATTTACCTGTGGTGTAATTCCCTTGGTAATCGCAACAGGTGCTAGTTCGGAAACGCAAAAAGCCATTGGTACAGGCGTGTTTGGCGGTATGATCAGCGCCACCATTCTGGCAGTCTTTTTTGTTCCTGTGTTCTTTATTTTCGTGATGAACATTGTAGAAAAATTCTCTCAACGAAAACAGTCTCACAAGTAGTTCATGTCCAATATAGTCATGAGATAAGGCGTGTCCGCTTTATCTCATAGGATAATGTTGTTGAGTATTCATATGAGGTTGATGTAATGCAAGTAAGAATTGAAACATCACGATTGATTTTGCGAGCATTTGAAATTGAAGACGCAAGTGATTTGCTGGCTTATCTTTCTCAGCCGAAAGTCAATTGTTTTATTGACGAACAAATTTTAAAGATTGAACAAGCGATTGAAAAAATAAAAACAAGACAGCAGAGTAAAGATTATCTTGCAGTTCAGTTAAAACAAACCAATCAGGTCATTGGGGAGCTATTTTTTATTCATGAAGAACCAGATACCTACTCTGTAGGATGGAACTTCAATACAGCTTTTCATGGCCAAGGCTTTGCCTATGAGAGTGCTGATGCATTCTTAGATCATCTTTTCAAGCAGCTCAATGCACGAAGAATCTACGCTTATGTCGAGGAAGATAATCATGCTTCACAAAAACTGTGTGAACGGTTAGGTATGCGTAAAGAAGGATGTTTTGTCGAATATATTTCTTTTGTTCAGCATGAAGATGGAACGGCAAAATACGAAAATACTCTCCAATACGCCATATTGAAAAAAGAGTGGTTGGATAAAACTAGGGTTTGAAAACTTTATTTGGCGCTATGACTTTTTCAAGAGAATGGTAAAACAGCTACCACCTAAATCTGTTGATGTCGTATAGGTGATTTGTCCTTGATGTGCCTCAATAATGGCGTAAATCACTGCAAGCCCCAGACCAGTGCCACCTTCCGAGCGAGATCGAGATTCTTCTAAACGATAGAAGGGTTTGAATAAGTGTTCGAGGTGCTGCTCATCGATACCTGGGCCTTGATCTTCAAGCATCAAAATCCAATGGTCTTGGGTTGTTTTGGTTGTAATGGAAAGTTTGCCAGCGTCCGCATAACGTGAAGCATTAGAAAATAAGGCAATCAACACCTGTTCCATACGTGTTACATCACATCGCGCTGTTTCATGGGTCAAATTAAAAACTACATGCAATCCTTTGTGTTCAAAGCGATCTTGAAACATTTGAAAGCACTTAAAAATACTATTCTGAAGGTTTGTTTCTTGGATATCTAAACGAAATTGTTGGTTTTCAACCAAAGTCAGCGTACGTAAATCTTCAACCAAGTAGGATAATCCTTCTACTTGACCGAGCAAGCTTTGATGTAACTGCGGATCTGCTTCAAAAACACCATCGACTATTCCTTGTAATCGACCCTGTAAAATAGTGATCGGGGTGCGAAGTTCATGTGCAATTGCCGCATTCCAAAGAGTAGAGTTTTTGACTGAGATCTCGAGCTGATTGGCCATGGCATTAAAATTCTGGATTAATGACATAAGTTCATGTGGAATGTGTGCTTGTTGCTGTTCAATTCTTAATGAAAGATTTCCTTGCTGGATTTGTTTTACGACATTGGCCAGTGCATTGATGGGCTGAGTGTAACGTTTAGCGTATCTGAAAGCTAAAAAAGTGGACAGCAAAAAGCCCGTCAACACGACCAAAAAAGTCCACAGATAGTCTACTGAAGTAAAAGAAAAATTATCAGGGCAAGCGTTCTTGAGATCGAGTAAACCTTTTTCTGTTGCCCAGCCATAAACCAAATAACCTAAACCAAAAGAGAAAATAGTTATTCCCAGATTCAGTACGCTCATCATAATCAGTAGTTGAGCGCTAATACCAATCGAATTTTTATTCAGTTTAGTTCTCATGATTTTGATCTAATCGGTAGCCTACACCACGTAAATTGATGAAATATCCCAAAGCGCGTTTTTGTTCAAGCTTTTTCCGTAAGTTACTGATATGGCTGTCTACGGTACGATCAAGTGTCGTTTTTTCGGGCATGCACTTCTCAATTAATTCAGTCCGGGTAAATACCTTATTTGGACTTTGCAACATCAACTTTAGAATATTAAATTCAGTCAGCGTGAGATTCAGCATCTGCTTTTGGTCATGTTGAAGGACATACGCCAAATGTTGTTCAAGATCAATTTCAATGGATTTATAGTTCAGATATTTCGTTTGTTGCTGCTGTAAGGTACTGCGCCGTAATACGGCTTCTACTCGAGCAATCACTTCATTCGGATTAAAGGGTTTCACCACAAAATCATCGGCACCCATTTTTAATGCCATGATTTTATTATCGAAATCGTCCATAGCGGTGAGCATGATCACAGGAATATTGCTGTACTGTCTTAAAACGGTTAATACTTCCCAACCATTTTTTTTTGGTAGTTTAATATCTAAGATCACGAGATCAATAGCATGGACTTTTAATAATTCTAGTGCCTGTTGACCTTGTATAGCACGGATTACATGCATATTTTCTTTTTTTAAATATCTTTCAAGAATATCACCAATGTCAAAGTCATCTTCGACTACAAGAATGGTTTTATTGGATAAATCACAGGAATGATAGGATGTGTTCAAGGGAATACCGAAGCGTACTAAAATTAAGGTCATGAATGTTTTTTAAAGTATAGTGATTTTATAAAAATGTCTAATCGGATAGCGGATATTTTTATTAGTTTTAATGGCCATCTAACAACTTTTAAGCGTTCTTGATGAACGTTAATGAAATAGAAATAAAAGTACTGAATTTGAGATTTAATTGAATCGCTAAGACCTATAACTTGGATATAAGTAAAGAATGATCTATGAAAAACGTCTAATGTATAAGATAGAATTAGATAACTTAGATCAAAAACTTGATCAGATATGCTCTGATCAAGTTCACTTTAACCAATAACCTTCAAGATTAACTGAATGACTGTTGCATTGATAAGGTTCACAAAAAATGCGCCGCAGAGTGGAACAATCAAAAAGGCTTTATGTGACGGACCATACATATTGGTAATTGCCTGCATATTAGCAACGGCAGTTGGTGTTGCACCCATCGCAAAACCACAATGACCTGCTGACAGCACCGCAGCATCGTAATTTTTCCCAAATTCTGACCTTAAAAACGCCTTCTAGTACATTTCTAAGAATCACGCCACCTGCCAATGTCCAGACAAATGTGGGAAGTTCAAACCAAGAACCTTTACTGCCAATCGACTATATGAACGTTCTCGATTTGAGCCATAAAGCAAAAGTATACGTGGTGGATAATCCAGTGCTTTGGCTTGTACTTTTTCTAAAGTTGGTTGGTCGAGAAGATTTATATCTATATTTGGGAGAGACATCGAAATTACACCTCAGGTTTGAAAAACTTCTTTTTAAGCCATAAAGATACGCTGACCAATGCGATCAATACGGGAACTTCAACCAAAGGTCCGATCACTGTCGTGAATGCCACAGGAGAAGCTAAACCAAAAGTTGCGATTGCCACAGCTAGCGCTAATTCAAAATTATTTCCCGCAGCGGTAAATGAAATTGCAGTAGTTTTAGGATAGTCATTTCCCATCCATTTACTCATAAAGAAGCTAAGGAAGAACATCACAATAAAATAAATCGTCAATGGAATTGCGATGCGTAATACATCCAGAGGTAAGCTCACCACATCGTTTCCTTTAAGGCTAAACATCGCCACAATCGTAAACAATAAAGCAAGCAAACTGAGCGGGCTGATCTTGGGCAAGAAGACTTGTTGATACCAAACTAAACCTTTGGCTCGAACCAATAAGAATCGGGTGATAAAACCGAGTAAGAACGGAATTCCTAAATAAACCAATACCGCATGAGTAATCGTCCAGAAATTAACATCAATAACTTGACCTGCAACACCAAAATACGGAGGTAAAAAAGTGAGAAACAGCCAAGCATACGTACTAAAAAATAGAATCTGAAAGATACTGTTGAAAGCCACCAATGCGGCAACATATTGATTATCGCCACAGGCCAGACCATTCCAAACCAGAACCATCGCAATACATCTTGCTAAACCAATCAGGATCAAACCCGTCATGTATTCAGGGTAGCTCTGCAAAAAAATAATCGCCAAAGCAAACATCAAAACAGGCGCAATAATCCAATTTTGCACCAACGACAGTGTTAAGGTTTTTTTATCTTTAAATACTTGCGGTAAAGCAGCATAGTCCACTTTGGCAAGCGGTGGATACATCATCAAAATCAGACCCAACGCAATTGGAATATTGACTGAGTTAATGCTCATTTTATCTAAAGAAACAGATACCTGCGGGAAGAAAACGCCAATACCGATTCCTACAGCCATGGCAATAAAAATCCATAGTGTAAGATTACGATCTAGAAAAGACAGTCTTTGTCGAGCCATGATGTTCTCATTCAATATTTGAGATCTGATTAATCGCTGCGATCAATTCAGTACGCGTCATATTTGCGCTATCTGGTGCGAACAAAGCATCCAAACGACGATGAATATGTTTAACCGTCACTTGGAATGCTTGTAGTTTTTCTTCTTTAGGCAAATCTAAATGTGAAGGATCAGCCAAGCCCCAATGTGCTTTAATCGCTGTACCTAAATACAGTGGACAAGGTTCTTGAGCTGCTGAATCACAGACTGTGATCACAACATCTGGCTGGTATTGCTCGCAGTCATCAATGGTTTTACTCCATAATCCATCAGTTGAAAGACCCATATTTTCTAGGGTTTCGATAGTGAGAGGGTGAACCTGTCCTGATGGTTGGCTGCCTGCACTATAGGCTGTCCAGCCTGCTGGAGCCCGATGATTGAACAGCACTTCAGAAAGGATACTGCGGCAACTGTTTCCGGTGCATAAAAACAAGAATTTCATTCGTGCTTACTCGCAATGAGTTGGGATGGATGATTGTGCATTGGCTAGATTGATAGAGTGATCAGACAGATTTGACAGGATATTCAGAATATCCTTGGCCCATTCTGGAAGGTTCGGATTTAAGCGGTAATACACCCATTGTCCTTGTCTTTGATCCAGTAAAATGGAAAGGTTGCGAAGCAGGGCTAAATGTCTGGAAATTTTGGGTTGACTGAGTTGTAAATGTTCTGTCAGTTCACACACGCAGACATTGTGCCGAGCCAAAATCAACTTAAGAATATCGAGTCGAGTCGGATCGGAAAGACACTTGAAGAAATCAGATTGATTCATACATTGTCGCTTATATATTTGATATTTCGAATATACGCATATGCATATATTAGTGCAATATTTTTTAGCATTCTATGGAGTAAAAATTGAATAAATTTGAATATGAATGATGTGAATAAAACTTAAATAAAGCTAATTTTAAAAAGACTGAACTGATTGCAAATATATTTTGACTTCAAACTTCGTCAATTTCAGGAAAGATCCGCTAATAGCTTAAACAAGCAAAATTATAATCTCCATATTTATTTCCGAGCAGACTGATACGGCAATCAATGAGTAAGATGGTGAGTACATGTAGCATTTAAATTGTTGCTTTAACGTTATCAAACCGTATCATATGCAAAAAAGTACTTAATTCTCAGATACTATCTTGAAGTCTATAAATATCATTCACATTTTTTGCATTTTTTAAAAATACCAACTAGGAAAAATACAATGAGCAGAAAATCCAATAAGGACAATGCCAAGATCACACAATTCGAAAATGAAAGTTATGTCGATCCTAAAGGCAAGACACTCACGAGTTCACTGGGTGTCCCTGTATCCGATAATCAAAATAGTTTAAAAATTGGCGATCGTGGACCAACGTTACTTGAAGATTTTCTACTACGAGATAAATTAATTCATTTTGACCGGGAACGTATACCAGAGCGAGTTGTTCATGCTCGTGGCTTTGGTGCACACGGTTATTTCGAAGCCTATGAGGGAAATGAGAAATGGACGAAGGCCCAGTTTCTTACAGATACAACCCGCCCGACACCAATCTTTACCCGTATTTCAACGGTACAAGGTGGACGTGGATCAGCAGATGTCGTCCGAGATGTACGTGGATTCTCAATTAAATTTTACACGCAAGAAGGCAATTATGATTTAGTTGGGAATAATATTCCGGTATTTTTCATTCAAGATGCGATCAAATTTCCTGATTTTGTTCATGCTGTTAAACCTGAAGATCCAAATGAAGTTCCTACAGGGCAATCTGCACACGATACGTTCTGGGATTTTGTTTCTTTAAATACTGAAACCGCACATATGACGACTTGGGTCATGTCTGACCGAGCAATTCCTCGTAACTTACGTTCTATCCAAGGCTTCGGTGTACATACATTCAGATTGATTAATGCGCAAGGCAAAGCGCATTTGGTTAAATTTCATTGGACACCAAAGCAAGGCGTCGCTCAGGTTGTTTGGGATGAAGCATTGAAGCTAAATGGTAAAGATCCAGATTTTCATCGCCGTGATTTATGGGATGCTATTGAAAATGGAAATTATCCAGAATGGGAACTAGGAGCCCAAATTTTCACTGAGGAAGAGGCTGCTCAGTGGGATTTTGATGTATTAGACCCAACAAAACTTGTGCCTGAAGAGCTAGTACCGGTAACGCCATTAGGTAAATTCGTGCTTAACCGTAATACAGATGACTTCTTTGCTGAAACAGAGCAGGTTGCATTTAGTCCTGCAAACATTGTTTCAGGAATCGATTTTAGTAATGATCCTTTACTTCAAGGGCGTTTATTTAGCTATACAGACACGCATCTCCACCGATTAGGCACAGCCAATTTTAATCAGATTCCAATCAATAAACCTGTATGTCCATTTCATACTAATCGACGTGGAGGTTTTGCCAACCATGAAGTTTACAAAGGAAAGGCAAATTATGAGCCAAATTCAGTAGATGAAAATTGGCCACGTGAGGCTGATCGAGACAAAGGTGCGTTTAGCTCTTATCCAGAACCTGTAGAAGCAAGCAAATTGCGTGTGCGTCCTGAAAGCTTTGCTGATCATTTCTCTCAAGCTACGCTTCATTACAGCAGTTTAAAAAAACATGAACAACAGCATGTAAAAGATGCTTATGCATTTGAATTATCAAAAGTACAAGATGAAGTAATTCGTCAGCGAGTGATTGATCGAGTTCTAATCAATATTGATAGAGATCTTGCCACATATGTGGCAAATGAACTCGGCTTAAAGCCATTGACGCAACCTGAAACAGATCAGCAAAGTCAGGTGAAAATTTCTGAAAAACTGAGTATTGATGCTTTTAAAGCACCGGATATTAAACAACGAAAAATCGCAATCTTGGTACATAATGGCGCAAATGCTAGTTCGGTAGATGCAGTCAAAGCATGGGCTGAAGGTGAAAATGCTGTTGCAGAAGTTCTTGCTCCAAGTTCAGCTCCAGTTAAATCTAAAGATGGCAAAGAAATTGCAGTTGATGGTCGCCAAAATGGAGAACCATCTGTCACTTATGATGCTATTGTTGTGATTGATGGAGATAATTTAGATACTTTTAAAGCCGATGGCGTAGCAAAATATTATGTTTTAGAGACTTATAAGCATCTGAAACCCATCTATTTGCTTGACGATAAAAAGTCACTTCTCGATTATTTTGGTATCCATCAAGATGATGCTATTTTCACTAGCGAGTCTTTTAAAGATCAACAGGATAAATTTAAATTAGCCATACAGAATCACAGACTTTGGTCTCGAGAAGATGTAATAGCAAGCGTTCCAGTATAAGTGTAGGAAAAAGTCTAGAATCAATAATGAATTCTAGACTTTTTGGGTTCTCAGCACATTATAGATCGTAATGATCTCAGTTAACTCAATCTACTTAAACAAATTTTGAAAAACGATCGTGATAGATACTATCTTTTGGGATCAGTTCAAGCAAACGTTGCACGGCATCGACTCGCTCTGGTAAATAACCGATAATTTTTAGTAGTTGATCTACATCCTGTAGTTGATAAATTAAATAGCTTAAACGAGCATCAAAACTTTCTCTCCATGCACAAAGATAAGGACTTTCAGTTTTAGACAGAAAGCTACCTTTATATAAAGAAAAAGTGCTGGCTAAGAATCCGGCACTTAAAGAATGTTCAGCTTTTAAAAAATCACATTCAACTTCACAAGTTAATTTATATACTCGGGAATCAATGCAGTTAGGCAACAGATTACGTAATTGAGATAATTCTGATTTAAGCGTTTTGACACTAACGTCTCGATCGCCATACAAAGCATAATGTAGCTCATCCAAACTGATACCTTTTGGACGTAGAACCAGAATGCATAAAATTTCAATTTGGCGATGAGTTAACACTAGGGGTGTTTGATTAAATATAATTCTTGGTGTTCCTAATACATGAATATATAAAATATTTTTTTGTTGAGTTAACAGCGATTGACGTACTAAGTCGGCACAACGCTCAACAGCTAAAACTCCCAAAGGCGTGTGTTTTTTATAATTGGTCGATAAATTAATAACACCGTGAAAATGATTAGATACTGGATCAATAATAGGGGCTGCATAGCACACCCAGTCTCGTACACTATTCATCTGATTTTCATGAGAATGTACACAACTCGAACGATGGCTATTGAGCGCCATACCGATGGCATTTTTACCCACAGCTTGAGTAGACCAGTGACCACCTTCAATAAAATTGACTTGTTCTGCAGACGATAACATTGTTCGACTACTCCAGGTCCATAGTAATGTACCTTGATGGTCAGTTAAGCCTATTGCCATTTCGGAGTCATAGGCGATTTTTGACAGTTCATCACAGGTTTGGTGTATAGATCGATCAAATATAGAATTATGTTCTTCATCACGCAAAAGAAGAATCGGGGCTGCTTTTACATCAATCTGATTAACTAAATGTGTTGTTTGTAAAGCTGAATTTATTTTTTCCAAATGATTCATTCCATATTCCTTTATGGTTGAGCAACGTATTCGCTTGAGTAAAGCTATTTAGTATTCCGACACCGCCTATATCAACACTCTATTGGGTTAATTGATTTGCAGACATTTAATTCCATATGAAAAACTCTAATAGGAAAGAATTCTTTTTTCTATCGAATTTTAGTAAGTTTTAAACACATAGATTTTTACTCAAGTTGAATCCAATTTCATCAGTCATTTCGATTAAGTTAGTCAGATAGTTGCTGTCCGTAGTACTGCTTTTCAGCAAAGTAACTCGATCTAACCAATGGGCCGCTCCAAATATTTTTAAATTTTAGGCGCTCTCCATGTATCTGATAATGTTTAAATTCTTCTATGGTAACAAAGCGATGAATGGGTGCATGAGACTTAGAAGGCTGTAAGTATTGACCAATAGTGACATAGTCTACTTGGTAATCTTTTAAGTCATTTAACAATACAATTACCTCTGCCTCAACTTCTCCTAAACCCACCATCAATCCGCATTTGGTGGGAGTGTCCGGACAATAGTGTTTGAATTTATTCAGTAGATCCAATGAATGCTGATAGTCAGCGCCTGGTCGCATAGCTTTATACAGACGCGGAACGGTTTCAATATTGTGGTTAAAAACGTCAGGTGGATTTTGACTCAAGATTTTAAGCGCAATATCAGCACGGCCACGAAAATCAGGAACTAAAATTTCAATCAAAGTATCTGGGCTGGTTTCACGAATTTCTCGAATGCAATCAGAGAAGTGTTGTGCACCGCCATCTTTTAAATCATCTCGATCAACCGAGGTGATCACCACATACTTTAATCCTAAATTCTTAACCGTTTCAGCCAAATTCTTTGGCTCATGAATATCTAAAACTTGAGGACGACCATGACCCACATCGCAAAATGGACAACGTCGAGTACATATATCTCCCATAATCATAAATGTTGCTGTGCCACTGCCAAAACATTGCGGCAAATTAGGACAAGCTGCTTCTTCACACACCGTGTGAAGCTTTTGTTGTCTTAGTAAATTCTTGATCATTCGAATTTCTTCAGGCTGACTTATTTTAGTTCGAATCCATTCAGGTTTCTTTGGCGTAATTTCTGTTGGAACAATTTTAATTGGAATACGTGCTATTTTTTCAGCGCCTCTTAACTTATTTCCAGTTAATATTGTGTTATTTAAATCCATTTTAAATGCTCCATTATTTAAAAATAATTAATATAAATCCCGATCTTCATTCGCTATTTTTATTGCACCAATAATATAAAACTGGGCAAAAAACATATCATATAAAATAAAGGTTGGTTAAAGGTTTGTTTTAGCATGTATATGAATAATATAAAAAAATTACAAATTTTTTTGATTGTTTAACCTTTTGTTTTTTATGTTGATCTTACTGATTTAAAAATTAATTTTTTTTAGTCTAATATAAAATTAGAGAAAAATATTCTTATATAAATATACGGTTTAAAAATCTGATTATTCAATTTTGGATTTCTTTTTTAGCGTAATCAATAAGGAATAAATATATGCAGTTAACGGAAGAGCAATTGCTAGCAGCATACAAAAGAATGCGTGACATTCGTGAATTTGAGGATCGGCTTCACGATGAAAACAATACAGGTGATATCCCAGGATTCATTCATTTATATAGCGGTGAGGAAGCAGTTGCTGTAGGTATTTGTGAAAACCTAACAGACAAGGACTTTATCACATCAACACATCGTGGTCATGGACACTGTATTGCGAAGGGGTGTGATATCCACGCCATGATGTTAGAGATCTTTGGCAAAGATGAAGGCCTGTGCCGTGGTAAAGGCGGCTCAATGCATATTGCAGACTTAGATAAAGGTATGCTTGGTGCAAATGGTATTGTGGGCGGTGGACCACCTTTAGCAATTGGGGCTGCTTTAAGTGCCAAAACACTTAAAACGGGTGGTATTGGTTTGTCGTTTACAGGCGATGGTGGCTCAAATCAGGGTTTAACTTTCGAAGCTATTAATATGGCGGTGGTGTTGAATCTTCCTGTCATTTTTGTTTTTGAAAATAACGGCTTTGGTGAAGGCACGGCACATGACTATGCTGTAGGCAGTAAAGATATTGCAGGCCGAGCAGGAGGCTTTGGCTTACCTGCTGAAAAAGTAGATGGAACAGACTTTTTTGCTGTGTATGAAGTCGCACAAAAAGCCATTAAACGTGCCCGCCGTGGTGAAGGCCCGAGTGTGATTGAAACGGTAACCAACCGGTTTTATGGACATTTTGAGGGTGA
This sequence comes from Zea luxurians, assembly GCA_029449295.1. Classification (NCBI taxonomy): domain Eukaryota; kingdom Viridiplantae; phylum Streptophyta; class Magnoliopsida; order Poales; family Poaceae; genus Zea; species Zea luxurians. The sequence continues at coordinate 338,666 of JAOPSE010000645.1, read as the reverse complement.
TCCGGGGCTTATTCGTTCTAAAGAAGAGCTGGATTATGTGAAAGAACATAAAGATCCATTGAAAATATTCCGTGAAAAAGTCAAAGACAAAATTGACGAAGCCAAACTCGATGCGATAGATGCTCAGTCTAAAGCCAATGTAGACGATGCCGTTGCAAAGGCACGTGCAGCTAAGTACCCAGAAGTTTCTCAGTTACTTACCGATGTATACGTCTCTTACTAAAGGAATAGTAGAAAAATGCCAAATAAAAGTTATCGAAACGCAATTAAAGAAGCAATCGAATTAGAAATGCGCCGAGATCCAAGTGTTATTGTGGTTGGTGAAGATGTTCGTGGTGGACATGGCGGTAAAAATACCGATGACAATAAGCTGGAAGGTTTTGGCGGAGTACTTGGCGTAACCAAAGGCCTATGGACTGAATTTGGCTCTGAACGAGTCATTGATACGCCAATTACTGAATCGGCGATTATCGGTATGGCGGCAGGTGCTGCTGCTACAGGTTTAAGACCGGTAGCAGATTTAATGTTTATGGATTTTTATGGCGTGTGTTATGACATGCTTTATAACCAAGCGGCGAAATTCCGCTATATGTTTGGAGGGAAAGCCAAAGCACCACTCGTTGTACGCGGCATGATTGGTGCAGGTTTTTCAGCTGCAGCACAGCATTCTCAATCACCATATAACGTATTTGCGTCGGTACCTGGTTTAAAAGTGGTGGTGCCTTCTAGTGCTTACGATGTCAAAGGATTATTGATTCAAGCCATTCGAGATGATGACCCAGTGGTCTTTTGTGAACACAAAATGTTATACGACATTAAAGGCGAGGTACCCGATGAAGCCTACACCATTCCTTTTGGTGTCGCAAATTACACCCGTGAAGGCACAGATATCACGATTATTGCTTTAGGCCTGATGGTACATCGTGCCAATGACGTTGCCGACAAGCTTGCAAAACAAGGCATTTCGGTTGAAGTGGTTGATCCTCGAACCATTTCTCCACTAGACGAAGATGGCATTTTAGAGTCCGTAGCTTCAACAGGTCGGGTGGTGATTGTAGATGAATCTGCCGCGCGTTGCGGTTTCGGACACGATGTGGCTGCACTCATTGCCCAGAAAGGCTTTCATTATCTTAAAGCACCAATCGAGTTAGTCACTCCACCACATTCACCCGTACCATTTTCACCTGTATTAGAAAAAGAATGGCTACCAAGTGTAGAACGCATCGAACAGGCTGTACGCAAGACGTTGGAGGCTTAGGATGAGCGAAATTAAAACCTTAGAAATCCCAAAATGGGGTTTATCCATGGAAGAGGGCACAATTGCCCAATGGCTGATTCAGGAAGGTACGCAATTTAGTAAAGGACAGGAAATTTGTGAAATTGAAACCACAAAAATCGTCAATGTTCTGGAAGCACCTTTCGATGGATTGCTACGAAAAATTATTGCTAAAGATGGTGACACACTAATTGTAGGTGGAGTCATTGCAATTTGTGCAGACGCTCAAGTTTCCGACGCAGAAGTTGAAGCATTTGCACAGTCCTTAGGCGGCACACCTGCGGTAACTGAAAATAAAGCGGTAGCAGCAGTTCCTGAAAAAGTAGCTGTAGCGCAAGTTGAAACCAAAGTACAAGCTGTTCCTAAACAGAACAGTGTTGGTAATGGATCAAAAGCGGTGACTCAGGGCGGATATTCTATTCCGGCTGCGTTACAAGGCTACCAGCAAAACAATGATATTTCTGCAACGCCGCATGCCTTGAAATTGGCTCAAAAGCACAATGTAGACTTGTCTCAGATTAGGGGTTCTGGGCGTGAAGGTCGTATTAGTGTTCAAGATATTCAGACCGCAGTTCAAGCTGATGGTGGTTCATGGCCAGATGTACGTCATCAAGCCAGTACCAAGGCCGCTAAATCTAAAGCAGATGATAGTCATGTTTTGGCAACACCTGTTGCCCGCCGCTTGGCCAAACAATGGGACATCAATTTGCATGATTGCCGTGCATCGGGTTCACGTGGACGAGTCTGCAAGGAAGATGTTGAAGCTGTCTATCAACGTGAAAACCCTATAAATGCTCAACATGATCATGCGCAACCGACAGAGTCCGCACAATTTACCACTGTAGCGATGAATGGTATGCGTAAAGCAATCGCTTCAAGGTTACAAGCGGCAAAACGCAATGCACCACATTTTCGCTTAACAATAGACCTAAATGTTGAATCGGTTCAGGCTTTGCGTCAGCAAATTAACAATACGGTGCCGCAAGTCAAATTGTCTATCAACGATATGCTGATTAAAGCTGCTGCCGCCGCACTGATCAAAGTTCCGCAGGTTAACGTTCAGTTTGATGAAGAAAATCAGCAGATTTTACAGTTTGAACAAGCTGATATTTCGGTTGCTGTGGCCATCGAAAACGGACTGATCACACCAATTATTAAAGCAGCGAACCGTAAATCTTTGGCGCAAATTTCCAATGATATGCGTGATCTGGCGACACGTGCCAAAACTGGAAAATTAGCACCTGACGAGTTTCAAGGCGGTAGTTTCAGTATTTCCAATTTGGGGATGCTGGGTATTCAACAGTTTGATGCCATTATTAACCCACCTCAAGGTGCGATTCTGGCCTTAGGTACAGCAGAAAAACGTGCTGTCGTCGAAAATGATGAGATTGTTGTTCGTCAAATGGTGACAGCGACTTTATCTTGTGATCATCGTGTCATTGATGGTGCGTTGGGTGCTCAATTCTTATCGGCATTGAAGCAGTTTGTCGAAAATCCTGCATTAATTTTGGTGTAGGAGGAATAGCCATGTCAGATACACGGTTTGATCTTGTGGTTATTGGTGCTGGTCCTGGAGGCTATGTCGCTGCGATTCGTGCAGCACAACTGGGATTAAAAACGGCAATCGTTGAAAAACAACACTTGGGCGGAGTCTGTCTGAATTGGGGATGTATTCCAACCAAGGCATTATTGAGCGGGGCTGCGCTTGCGCAGCAGTTCAAACATGCAGGACAGTTTGGTTTTACGCTTAACGCGATTGATTTTGACATTCAAAAACTGGTCCATCATAGCAGACAGGTTTCTGAGCAACTGGTGAAAGGTATCGGTCAATTATTGAAAAAAAATCAAATCACTGTTTTTAATGCAACAGCTCAATTTGTTGCCAAAGAACAATTAGAGCTTACAGATGCGAATGGTCAAAAACAGCAGATTTTTGCACCGCATATTATTGTCGCAACAGGTGCACGTGCAGCCAATTTGCCTCATATTGCTGTAGATGGCCATCAGGTCTGGAGTTATAAAGAGGCTTTGGTTCCAGAACAATTACCAAAGTCTTTACTGGTCATTGGTTCGGGTGCTATAGGCAGTGAATTTGCAAGCCTATACCAAGACTTAGGCTGCCAAGTCACCTTGGTTGATATTGCCAAGCAGATTCTCCCTAGCGAAGACATTGAAGTTGCGAAGTATGTACAAAAGCAATTTGAACAGCAGGGTATGCAGGTTTTAACCGAAGCGACTGTAAAAAAAATAGAAACTGATCAGGCTCAAGTACATTGTCATATTGAAACTGCCACAGGTGTGCAAGTCATTAGCGTTGAAAAGGTACTTTCAGCAATTGGTGTGAAACCAAATACTGAAAATCTGGGCCTAGAAGCTTTAGGTGTCGAATTAGAGAATGGTTTTATTAAAGTCGACTCATGTTGCAAAACTAATATTGTGGGCGTATATGCAATTGGCGATGTTGCAGGCGCACCGTGTTTGGCACATAAGGCCAGTCACGAGGCCATTCTTTGTGTGGAGAAAATTGCAGGTCTAGATCATGTACATGCTTTAGATCGTACACAAATTCCGGGCTGTATCTTTACCCATCCGCAAGTGGCCAGTATTGGTTTGACAGAACAGAAAGCGAAAGCTGCGGGCTTGAATATCAATGTAGGTAAGTTTCCTTTGCAAGCCAATGGTAAGGCACTGGCTTTGGGTGATAGCGCAGGATTCATTAAAACTATTTTTAGTCAGGAAACAGGTGAATTGTTAGGTGCTCACATGGTTGGGCATGAAGTTACCGAACATATTCAGGGTTTTGCCATCGCAAAATATCTAGAAGCGACGGATGAAAGCTTAGCGCAAGTCATTTTCCCTCATCCTACTTTGTCTGAAGCGATGCATGAGTCGGTTTTATCTGCAATGCAACGTGCAATTCATATTTAAGGGGTCTGCAATGTGCTTAAAGGTTTAAACAATAAAGTTGCATTAATTACGTTACAGGTCAGTTTATTTTGACAAATGGCGGAATGGTTTAGCGTTAGTATCAACATAAGGAATACATGATGAAAGCAGCTCGTTTTTATGACCGAGGGGATATTCGAATTGAAGATATCCCTGAGCCGAAAGTACTTCCAGGCACCGTTGGAATTCAGGTTGCATGGTGTGGTATTTGCGGTACAGATTTACATGAATTCATGGAAGGCCCTATTTTTATTCCACCATGTGGTCATCCGCATCCAATTTCAGGAGAGTCGGCACCTGTAACAATGGGACATGAATTTTCAGGTGTGGTTTATGCAGTTGGTGAAGGCGTAAATGATATCGAAATTGGACAACATGTCGTAGTTGAACCCTATATTATTGCTGACGATGTACCAACTGGCCCACATGATAAGTATCATTTATCAAAAAATATGAATTTTATTGGTTTAGGCGGGCGTGGTGGCGGTCTTTCTGAAAAAATTGCAGTTCAGCGCCGTTGGGTACATCCTATTTCAAATGATATTCCTTTAGACCAAGCAGCGTTGATAGAACCTTTATCTGTTGGTCATCACGCCTATGTCAGAAGTGGTGCAAAAGCAGGTGATGTAGCATTCGTTGGTGGAGCTGGCCCAATAGGCTTACTTTTATCCGCAATTTTAAAGGCCAAAGGTCTTACGGTTATCATCACTGAGCTAAGTGCAAAGCGTAAAGAAAAAGCGATAGAGGCTGGTGTTGCCGATTATGTACTGGATCCATCTCAGGTTGATGTGGTAAATGAAGTAATGAAAATTACCCAAGACCGCGGTGTAGATGTTGCTTTTGAGTGTAGTAGTGTGAATAAAGTTATGGATACACTCGTCGCAGCGATGAAACCAACTGGTGTCGTTGTAATTGTTTCTATTTGGAGCCATCCTGCCACGATTAATGTACATAGCGTAGTAATGAAAGAACTAGATATTCGTGGCACGATAGCTTACGTCAATGACCATCAGGAAACTATTCGTTTAGTTGAGCAAGGTAAGATTAATCTAGAACCTTTTATTACCCAACGGATTGCTTTAGATGATCTTGTTTCTAAAGGCTTTGAAACATTGATTCATAATAATGAGTCTGCTGTAAAAATTATTGTTCATCCTCAAATGAATATTGCATATGAAATAAAATTATTTTTTTACGACTACATTTTATCAATTCATATAGTTTATTGATCTAAATTAATTTTGATTATTCGCCCTGCTTAGGCAGGGTATACAAATAAGATTAAGAGTGAATATCAAAATATGAATGCTAGAAGCAGGAATAACCAAGAGAACTAACAGCAGAATTAATTCTTATTATGAATACTAATTGATCTAAAATGAAAAATTAATACGAGAAGTAATTTTTAAAAAATGTAAACGGATCAACCTTATTTTCATACAGATGTTGCATAAGCAACTTATTATTCGTCTTCCCAGTACTCTTTTATTTTTAGCTCATTCAAGAAAAGGATAGTACGAATTTTCTATGCGATATTGCCAAAACTCTTAACATGCATGAAGTCAGGCCGTAAAGAATAAAATATGGTGCGATGATCACATGGTAATCCCCCCTAAAAATAAAAGGATGTAAAAGTAGAATTTTCTCTTAAGATAAAAGCAGGAGATTCTGCATGAAAATATCTAAATTTACTGACAGTCAGATCATGTCTATTTTGAAACAGGCGGAGTCTGGCACGCCTGTTGCCACCCTTTGCCGTGAACATGGCATGAGTAATGCGACTTTCTACAAATGGCGTGCTAAATATGGCGGTATGGATGTCTCATTAATTGCTCGGTTGAAAGAACTTGAAGCAGAAAATGCCAAGCTAAAAAAATGTATGCTGAAGAGCGGCTCAAAGCCGAAATCATTCAGGAAGCCATGTCAAAAAAGTGGTAAAGCCATCTTGTCGTCGTCAGATGGCACAACAAGCTGTTGTCGATCATGCCGTCAGCATTCGTTTGGCTTGCAAGGCATTTAGTATCAGTGAAACTTGCTACCGTTATCAGTCCAAATTGAACGATGACAATGTATTAATTGCAGAGCAACTGATTGAACTCACTGAAGAAAATACGGATTGGGGCTTTGGTCTGTGTTTCTCTTATCTACGCCATGTTGAAAATTACGATTGGAATCATAAGCGTGTTTACCGTATTTACTGTGAGTTGGCACTGAATCTACGTATTAAGCCAAGAAGAAGACTGAAACGGCATGTACCTGAACCACTTAAGGAACCGATTCGAACAAATCAAGTTTGGTCATTAGACTTTATGCATGATCAGCTGATCGATGGTCGCAAGTTTCGCCTATTGAATGTAATTGATGATTACCGTCGTGAAGGCTTAGCTATTGAAGCAGGTTTCTCATTACCTACAATCCGAGTGATTCGTACACTCAATCAGTTACTGGAATATCGAGAGAAACCATCAGTGATTCGATGCCTTACGCAGCGATGCTGCTCAGGCCCAGAATTTATCAGCCATGAATTCGTGCGTTGGGCAACCGAGCATGATATTCGTATTGAATATATTCAACCAGGTAAACCACAGCAGAATGCGTATATTGAACGTTATAATCGGACTATACGTTATAGTTGGCTCAGCAAACATCTATTTGATACACTTGAAGACGTGCAAGATTATGCAACAAACTGGCTGTGGCATTACAACCATGAAAGACCACACAAAGCTAATGGAGGTAAACCACCTTTGATGGCTGCTTAACCTCTACTTTTAACTTCGGTTATTTATGGGAGGATTACCTAAGCATAAGAAAAGCTTATGGCTCTATTCATTTCCCCTTATTTTGCAAGACAATTTCTTATCTACGATTCGAGGTTATACATAAAAATTTCATAAAAGCCATTGATTGAAATTTATACAACTTGAATTAAGTTACTAAGAAATTGGAAAAAATGAACTGATCTGTACTCCATAAAATTGTACAAACATGTCGTATTTTGCAATGGAAATGTATATTGAGTCTCGTTAATTTTTTGTGATTGGTAACAATTCGCAATTAAAATTATTTATCACTACTAATTTTTTTGATTAAGAAATTGATTTTTAAAAATTTTTTTAATTTATGGCAATACTTTTTAGAAAAATATCACGAATCTTTTATTTGTTAAAATTTACTTAAAAAATACGTTTTTTTTCGAGAAGTCATTACTTGTCAAATCTACTTAGAGTAATCTTTTCGTAATTAAAAGCACAAATCTCCCAAGCAAGCATTTGTATTATTTAATTTCTTTAAAATTATGTTAGATCGAGATAAGTATGAATGATGCAAGAATGCTGTATGTAAGTAAGTTAAAAGAGTGTGATAATCCAATGAATGAATTATTCAACATTTTGACTGAATCAATGAACTATAATGCCCCAAATGCAATTTGTGGTGCACTTTACTACGGAAATGGTTATTTCGTTCAATGTATTGAAGGTGATAAAACCCAAATTAATACGCTTTTTCACAACAAAATCTTAAATGATCGACGTCATGAAAATTGCGAATTGATGTATTGCGAGGATATTAAAGAAAGACTATTTTCTCAATGGCATATGAAATATGCGATTTTCTACAAAGATATCGTGAATTTTTTCTCTCAAAGCAATGTTGATCAGTTTAATCCATATACGCTATCGGTTGATACCATTCCTGAATTTATTAATTTAATTTCTAAACAGAAGAATAGCTACTATACGCTTAAGCCCAACAATACGTAGATCTGATCTTTATAGTATGCTGCTGAAAGCCTTGATTGGAGACTTATTTATATAAAGCTTACCAAAATTTTATGCTGACTCAAAATGATCTAACATATGTTTGAGAATCCATCATTGAGCTGCTTCCATGAGTAGCTCAGCGTAGTCATTTCGACTCTTAAAGAAATCATAAAACGAAATACCCATTTTTTCATCTTCTCATTCTAATTTTTTAAGTAAATTATTATCTTAAGTATGGGTTAATAAAGGTTTTCTAAAAATTTTTATATCGAAATAAATACACTTATCATACTTCATCGAATAATTTTGTCTGATAATATCCTTTTTCCTAAACTGGTTTATGATCTTATGAAAAAAACCCTAATTGGAACACTAGCCTCATCACTTTTGTTCACTGCATGCACATCTAGTAGTATTAGTAATACTAATAATATTAAATCAATTGGTATGCCCAATCCTGCCAGTGTTCATTGTGAAAAAATAGGTGGAAAATCTTTCACCAAAAAAAATTTAGCTGGTGATGAGTTTGCATTTTGTAAGCTTTCAGATGGTTCAGAAGTAGATGCATGGGAGTTATTTAGATCTGCTCATCAACAAGATCATACTAACTTCATAGTTCATTATGATGCTACCAAGAAGCAAAAAGTTTTGAGTAAAATACAGAATCAAAAATTAGAAACAGTATATGTATTAGGGCTTGTTGAGAATTAACAAACTTTACTGGTTCATTTATAATAATGGCATGGAAAGATACATACTTACTGATGCCCAATGGGCAAAAATGGAACCACTTTGTCTAGGTAAAGCCACTGACCGAGGTCGTAGTGGTAAAGATAATCGATTATTTTTAGAAGCTGTACTATGGATTGCTCGCACAGGTAGTCCATGGCGTGATTTACCCCCTCATTTTGGTAAATGGAATACGGTCTTTAAAAGATATCGAGACTGGGTTAAAGCAGGCGTATTTGAAACTATTTTTGCAGCTATAAATGAAGATGTTGATTTGGAATATGCCATGATTGATGGAACAATCGTTAAAGTTCATCGACATGGTCAAGGTGCAAAAGGGGGACATTAAATCAGTCTATAGGTAAATCACGAGGTGGAATGACATGTAAAATTCTTGCCCTAGTAGATAGTCTAGGCAACCTCATTAAGTTTCGATTGATGCTTGGTCAATATCATGATTTAGCAGAAACTCGACCTTTAATTGAAGATATTGATTTTCAAGCATTACTAGCGGATAAAGCTTTTGATGCAGATTGGCTCATCCAAGAACTTGACGAGCGGAAAGTGAAAGTGGTTATTCCACCAAAATCTAATCGTAAAGTAGCAAGAGAGTTTGATACCTGTATGTATAAATGGCGTCATCTCATTGAAAATTATTTCTGTAAGTTAAAAGAATTTAAACGTATAGCGATGCGTAGTTGTAAAACAGATACGAGTTTTAAAGCCATGATCCAGTTGTGTGCGAGTTTAATTAACTTTAGGTAATTCTCAACACACCCTAGATAATTTAAGTATCATTGTAGTCTCTGTTCCTCAATCTAAGGTAAAAGAAATTGTTAATGAAATAGAAAAGACAGATGGTGTATTCGGAGTTCAAGAGGACTCAGTGAATCAACTTTATTAATAAAATTTGATATTATTTCCAGCCAATGGATTTAAATTAATTAGAATTTAAAATTAGCGAGTATAGAAATTTCATGCAATGACTGAGTAAAACTACCTCGCTAATTTTATTTTGATTTAACAAGAGTCTAAAAATAATATTTTAGTCATCTAGCTGACTTGTCATACTCTCAGCATATACGACATTTTCTTTCATGAACCTAGCTTCAATAGCTACTAATTCTTGACTCAAAAAGTTAGTACTCATTAATAAATAAGTGGCTACGAAAATAAGCGTCTGTGATTAATTTTAGTGGGGGACATTGCCCATTGCTCTGTAGCGAGGTAAAAGAAGAGAGCATCATAATCTCTGATGAGCCAGAAAAGATGAACTGGTTACATAGTGCTTGCATGAATTTCAAGCATTAAAAAACCACTTAGGATTAATGCACCTAAGTGGTTGTTTTATATGGTGGGCCCACCGTGACTCGAACACGGGACCAACGGATTATGAGTCCGCTGCTCTAACCGACTGAGCTATAGGCCCTATATCGCAAGTTACTGTATTTCAAACAATTTGCGTTGAGCGCAATCTTAGCGAATTTCAAAATATATTACAAGTTTTTTATTAAGTAGACACAGAGTAAACTCTCAAAAAAATTGCAAAAAAACGCTATATTGCAAAACATTCGGATTCTAGCTCATGTCATCTTGTTGAGTAAAGCAATCAAAGACAATTATTGACCAACTCGAATTGTTTTTGACGATTTATTAGGGTCTGTTGACATTTAGGGTTCATAATTTAACCTACAATGGGAGCCATAAAAATATACAAGCTAATGCAACAGAACTTTCATAGTTCCGTTTTAACTTGTCGTATCGAGTGGCTATCCCTCTAAATTGCTTTAACCTACAAAACATATTTTCTACTAAATGCCTGATTTTATATAAATACCAATCCATATGGTCATTGTTTGATTGGCTATTGGATTTTTTAGGTATATTTGCTTTTGTTCCTGTTGCTCTAATCTGCTCTCTTAATGGCTCTGAATCGTAGCCTTTATCTGCACATACAATCTCTGCCTCATTTAAATCGAGTTTTGAAATTAAATCAGGTGCAACCTTAACATCATGTGTGGTTCCATCAGTAATGATGAAATCAATAGGATTCCCATTTGAATCTACTACCAAATGTATTTTGGAGGAGTTTCCTCCAGCACTTTTAGAGATTGCCTGATCAGCTATACCCGCTGAATGTTGATGAGCGCGAATATGAGAACCATCGATGAACAGCCATTCCATATCTGTATTCAGCGATAATAATTTAAATATAGTGAGTAACTTACCACTCCTCGACCAACGATTAAAACGTTTGAAAATCGAGTTGGGTTGTCCAAAGCAAGTGGGGATATCACGCCAAGGGCACCCAGTTCTTATCCTATAAAGAATCGCTTCAATAAAATTTCTTAAATTTGAGTTGAGATGAATGGATAAATTACGCAAAATAGCTTTCAACTTTTGCCAGTGTTGATCTGTTAACATGGTACGAGGCATAGCGAATAGTAGAATTGGGTTTGGCGATTTAATTTTACTACTTCGCTATTTTTTAATCTAAAAGTGTCAACACACCCTAATAAATTAAACTGGTAAGCTCTATTTTAAGCTTTAGTGACTCCGAAAGATGCTTGTTGTAAAGGAAAGATAATACACAGTATGGCACATAAACTTTGATTATTTATACATCAATCACTCTAATGAAGCCCATTGGTGAATGTAAGAGATATGAAGTAGATAAAGAACATCCATCCAGATCAGAACATCAAAGCATGAGTTAGCAATAAGCGTGGGTACGGTATCAAATTTGCTTAAATGATATCGAGATATCCGTAAATGGAAATTTAGGAAAAATGATATGAAAAAATTTTTTATTAAATTCAAGCATTTATAGAGGGTATGAATTCAGCAGATCTGCTAAGGATAAAATAAAAATATGTATCAATTTGCAATAGAATTGTTAAATTTGTCACACTTTTAAGGTGTGGAATAATATTAATTAATCTATGCAAGTTATCAATAAATTTACATCATTAGAATAAGTATTTGTTTTTAAACATATTTTTAATATAAGGGCAGATTCTATCAATATTTGTTAAAAGTTGATCAAAAAAGAATATTTTTCATTTTAGTCATTACTTATACAAGAAGTTTAGAGTATTCTTTAAGTGATTAAAAACACAAATCCCTTCAGCAAGTATTTGTATTATTTTAATTTTTTTAAATTATTATATATCGAGACAAGTATGAGCGATGCAAGAATGCTGTATGTGAGTAAGTTAAAAGAATGTGATAATCCAATGAATGAATTATTTAATATTTTAACTGAAGCATTAAATTTTAATACCCCAAATGCTATTTGTGGTGCACTTTATTATGGAAATGGCTATTTCGTTCAGTGTCTTGAAGGTAACAAAATCAAAATTAATGATCTTTTTCATAACAAAATCTTAAACGATCCTCGTCATGAAAATTGTGAATTAATGTATTGTGAGGATGTAACAGACAGATTATTTTCTAAATGGCATATGAAATATGCTATTTTTCACAAGGAAATTGTTAATTTTTTCTCTGAATATAATATTGATGAATTTAATCCATATACTTTGTCAATTGGTAATATTCCTGAATTTATTAATTTACTTTCTAAGCAGAAAGATAGCTTTTATACACTCAAACCAAACAGTTTTTGATTTTAATTTTTATAAGATAAACTAGGGCTTGTTGAGAATTAACAAACTTTACTGGTTCATTTATAATAATGGCATGGAAAGATACATACTTACTGATGCCCAATGGGCAAAAATGGAACCACTTTGTCTAGGTAAAGCCACTGACCGAGGTCGTAGTGGTAAAGATAATCGATTATTTTTAGAAGCTGTACTATGGATTGCTCGCACAGGTAGTCCATGGCGTGATTTACCCCCTCATTTTGGTAAATGGAATACGGTCTTTAAAAGATATCGAGACTGGGTTAAAGCAGGCGTATTTGAAACTATTTTTGCAGCTATAAATGAAGATGTTGATTTGGAATATGCCATGATTGATGGAACAATCGTTAAAGTTCATCGACATGGTCAAGGTGCAAAAGGGGGACATTAAATCAGTCTATAGGTAAATCACGAGGTGGAATGACATGTAAAATTCTTGCCCTAGTAGATAGTCTAGGCAACCTCATTAAGTTTCGATTGATGCCTGGTCAATATCATGATTTAGCAGAAACTCGACCTTTAATTGAAGATATTGATTTTCAAGCATTACTAGCAGATAAAGCTTTTGATGCAGATTGGCTCATCCAAGAACTTGACGAGCGGAAAGTGAAAGTGGTTATTCCACCAAAATCTAATCGTAAAGTAGCAAGAGAGTTTGATACCTGTATGTATAAATGGCGTCATCTCATTGAAAATTATTTCTGTAAGTTAAAAGAATTTAAACGTATAGCGATGCGTAGTTGTAAAACAGATACGAGTTTTAAAGCCATGATCCAGTTGTGTGCGAGTTTAATTAACTTTAGGTAATTCTCAACACACCCTAAATATAGAAATATATTTAGTTGAAAGGTGGGAAACTCGTTTTCCATCTTTGATTTTTACATATAAATTTTAATAAGAGACAAATTAAAGAATACGTATTTATCCAATTAGCATTAAATACTACACTTTATTTTATGTGATTTAACAATTATGATTATTCTTGAATATTTTTGGATTTGTTAAAGAAACGAAATGTCAAAAGTCGACCATGTAGTAACGCAAGATTTGAGTGAAACCATTATCTGGTTATTTCATCATCCTGATATTTTTGATTCACTACATTATGATACAGCAACAAACCAATTACGGGTATGTCACGCACTAGGTGAAGATCTGATTCGAGAAGGAATGTACTTAACTGCAAAATATGGAAATTTAGTGACATCAATATAAAAAAACCCTCAAATGACTTGAGGGCTTTTCTTACCAAACTGAACTTAAGCTGACATTGCATCGACAGCCATAGCACGTACAGATACTTTTGGTTTTTCTGCAACAAGGCCTAATTTTGCAAACAAGACCTGATCTTTACCTTCACCAGCATTCGGTGTAGTGAGAAGTTTGTCACCGGAAAATAGGGAGTTTGCACCTGCCATAAATGCCAATGCTTGATCTGAATCACTCAAAGATTCACGGCCTGCCGAGAGACGAATATAACTCTGTGGCATGATAATACGTGCTACAGCAATGGTACGAATCCATTCAGTCACATCTAATTTTTCAACTTCTGCCAATGGTGTACCTTCAATTGGCACCAGCATATTAATTGGCACAGATTCAGGATGAATTGGAAGCGTTGCAAGCTCATGTAACAAGCCGATTCGATCTTGTTTCTGTTCGCCCAAGCCCACGATACCACCACTACACACTTTCATGCCCGCACCACGAACGTGATCAAGCGTATTCAAACGATCATCAAAGGTACGGGTACTGATAATATTATTATAGTACTCGCGTGATGTATCGAGGTTGTGGTTGTAATAATCTAGCCCTGCATCTTTTAAACGCTCAGCTTGCGACTGATTCAGCATACCAAGTGTCATACATGTTTCAAGGCCCAGTGATTTTACTTCGCGAACCATTTCAAGCACATAAGGCATATCGCGTTCGTGCGGATTACGCCATGCAGCACCCATACAAAAACGTGAAGAGCCAGATTCTTTAGCAGCTTTCGCTTCTAAAATAACTTTATCGACGGCAATACGCTTTTCTGCTTCTAATTTAGAATCATAATGTGCAGATTGAGAGCAATATTTACAATCTTCCGGGCATTTACCTGTTTTGATTGAAAGTAACGTACTTACTTGAATCGTGTTGGCAGAAAAATGCTCACGATGCACTTGTTGTGCCTGAAATACCAAATCTAAAAAAGGTTGATCGTAGAGTGCTTGGATTTCGTCACGAGTCCAATCATTACGTAATGTCATTGTCATAGTCCATGATGATTGCATTTACTAGTTCCTAATCATACAGAATTCGTGCCAAAGCCGAAGGGCAAAAAACATCATTTTTTAATGGATCTGGTATTGTTTTTTCAATTGTTGTTCAATTGCCCAATCAATATGAATTTGTACAATTTCATCATGCTGCTCGCGCGCCATTTTTAAGGCCTCGATGACTTCATCTGAGTAGGGTGCATTTCCCAAACCAATCGCAATATTGCGTTTAAATGATTGAAAGCCAGTTCGCCGAATTGGGCTACCTTCAGTATTTGCCAAAAATGTGGCCTCATCCCATGTCCATATTTCAAGTAGTGAAATATTATCTAATCCATGTCGCGGGTTGAAGTCCGGAATTGAAGCTATTTTTGCAAAACTGTTCCACGGGCAAATGAGCTGGCAATCGTCACATCCAAAAATACGATTACCAATACCAGCTCTTAATTCTTCAGCAATGATGCCTTTATATTCAATGGTTAAATAGGCAATACATTTGCGTGCATCCAGCATATACGGCTCGACAATCGCTTGGGTTGGACAAATATCAATACAGGCAGTACATGAGCCACAATGTGCTGTGGCAGGCTGATCAAAGGGTAATTCCAAAGAGGTAAATAGTTCACCTATCACAAAAAAAGAGCCAGATTTTTTATGAATGAGTAGGGTGTGCTTGCCCGTCCAGCCCATTCCGGCACTCTCAGCCAGTGATTTTTCAAAAATTGGCGCAGAATCGGCAAATGGACGTGATTCAAACTCACCAACGCGCGCTTTAATGATTCCGGCCAATGTTTTGAGTCGCCCACGCATGACCTTATGATAATCGCGCCCGCGTGCATAACGCGCAATGATGGCCGAATTGGGTTGATCGGGCACATATCGAGGCTTGGGGCTTTCCACCAGATAATTCATGCGCACACAAATAATACTTTTAGTGCCCGGCACCAGTAGGGTCGGGTCGGCACGCTTATCGAGGTTTTCTGCCAGATAATGCATATCGGCATGATAACCACGTTTTAAATACTCTTTAAAACGTGGCATTTGGTCTTGAGCATCTGGTTTAGCGATGACACAATCAGAAAAACCCAGCGCTAAGGCCTGTGATTTAATCCAGCTTTTGAGTTCTTCTGGATCATCTTGGGTAAGGGGAATGCTGCCATGCGGCTGATCAAGTGGCATAAATTAAAAAATAACGGAGAATTCAAAATGCATGCAGCAGTTTATCACAGCCAGGAGATCCGAGCATGGGAACAACGATGGTTCCAAAAGCAAAATTCATCGCTCGGGCTTATGCAACAGGTTGCATGGTCGATTTGCAATAAATTAGATCATTTCATTCATAAAAATAGCCTAAGTGTTTGTAAAATCGCGGTTTGGTGTGGAATGGGGAATAACGCAGGTGATGGTTATTTTCTGGCGGCTTATCTTCAGCAAGCGGGTTATCAGGTTACTATTTTTGCTGCTCCGGCAGGTGAATCTCCAGATCTTGCGCAGGCCGTACAAACTGCGCGTAGGTATCAGCTTAATATTCATTCATCTTTCGATGTACCCGATGTATATGATTGTCATATTGATGCGCTATTTGGTCATGGTTTAAATCGTAACCTCGACTCAGACTGGCAGACGGTGATTAAGCACTTTAATCAGCTTTCGGGTTTTAAAGTGGCGATTGATTTACCTAGTGGCTTAAATGCAAATACGGGGCAGTGCTTACCTATAGCAATTAAAGCCGATATCACCTATACCGTGCTTGCCCACAAAATAGGACTGCATACAGGGCAAGGTTCTGAGTTCTCTGGACAAGTTGAACTGATTGACTTGCTTCCACCTGACGTTTCGTTGCAAGCGACCGCACTTTTAAAGCCTGCCAAGATTATATTGCCTAAACGTCAAGCCTTTGGACATAAAGGGACATATGGCCATGTACTCGTTGTTGGTGGCCATCGTGATATGGGCGGCGCGGTGATTATGGCTGCAGAAGCAGCCTTTCATGCTGGCGCCGGAAAAGTGACTGTGGTTTGTGATGCGACTCATCATGCTGCTATTTTGGCACGAGCGCCCAACATCATGATTAAAGACATTCAAGCTTTAACTTCAGATGAAATTCTGACTTTACTTCAGCAAATCGATTCGGTTTGTTTTGGTATGGGGCTTGGCCGTGATGAATGGTCAGAAAAACAGTTTATGAAATGGTGTCCTGTATTACTGAAACGCGCTGAATTACATCTAGTCATCGATGCCGACGCACTCTGGTTTTTAGCCGAACACAGTTTCACATTTTCACAAAACGTATATCTCACCCCTCATGCTGGCGAGGCGGCGAGATTACTAAATACTTCTGCTAAAGAGATCGAACAAGATCGAGTGACTGCCATTGAGCAGCTTTATCAGCGATTTTCCGGCCAATGGGTACTCAAAGGGGCTGGTAGTCTTATTTTGGAGCCAGATCAGCTCTGGATCTGTACAACTGGCAATGCCGGCATGGCCACGGCGGGTATGGGGGATGTATTGGCAGGTATGATTGCCAGCCTGAAAGCACAACTCGATACGCATATTTCATTATCGGATATTGTGACTTTACACGGACAGGCAGGTGATCGACTGGCGCAATCGGGCCAACGAGGGATTCAGGCGCACCAAATGCTTGATGCGATCTATCAGGTCGTTAATCCTTAGATTTCATTTTAACGACGTCGGCTACTGTATCTGCTGCGGCCTCTGGCCATACCGCCAAGTGCATTGAGCACTGCAAATTTACTCATATTGCCCGATGCATGGGCATGGCAAATTGCAGCAGCCAAGGCATCCGCAGCATCTGCTTGTGGTTTGATGGTTAAGCTCAAAATACGCATGACCATCATTTGCACTTGCTCTTTGTCGGCTGCGCCATATCCAACCACCGATTGTTTGATCTGACGTGCGGTATATTCAGCCACGTCTAGATCTAAATTGACCAATGCAGCAATCGCAGCGCCGCGTGCTTGACCGAGTTTTAAAGCAGAATCGGGGTTTTGTGCCATAAATACTTGCTCAACCGCAGCTTCGGTTGGACCATGAAACTTTACAATGCGTTCAACGCCAGCAAAAATTCGTTTTAATCGCTCTGGCATTCCTTGGGTTTCGGTGCGAATCGTGCCGGCATCGATGAAACGTAGGTCATTTCCATTTTTTTCAATGATTCCATAACCGGTTAAACGCGAACCTGGATCAATTCCGATGATTAATGGCATAAAAGACTTTAAAAATAAAATAATGCCCATATTTTTACATAAGCGCATGAAAAAAGCTTGATTCTCTTTGAGTCGGTCTTGATACTGCATAAAACCTTTAATTTTTTGAGATAGACATAGTTTTAAATGAATTTACTTCTTATTGTTGTTCTTGGCGCGATTCTGGAAATTGCTGTATGGATTGGCATTGCTCAATTCATAAGCGGCTGGTACGTGTTTTTCTGGTTTATTATCGCTTTTTTCATTGGTTTGAACATGTTACGTTCAAGTGCATCCACCATCATGCCACAACTACAACAAATGCAGATGTCAGGTCAGCTTGGTAACGATCCAGCGGTCAGCAAGAAACTTGCAACGGCGATGGCTGGCTTTTTACTAATGATACCGGGTGTGATTTCCGATATTTTAGCGTTATTGATTTTAATTCCAGGGGTACAAACATTCTTCCGTAATGCCTTAATGAAAACGCTCGCTAAGCGTCAAGAAGCCATGATGAACAAAATGATGGGTGGCATGATGGGAGGTGCTGGCGGAGCGAATGGCCAAAACCCATTTGAAGATCTCATGCGTCAAATGCAAAATATGCAGAATCAGCAGGGTAGTGGATCTCCATTTCAAGATTCAAATGTAATTGATGGTGAAGCGCGCGAAGTGAAGCCAGATCAGAAACAAATCGAGCACAAAGATCAGAAATAAACGATTTTCTGAGTTGAAAAAAAGCTGAATGATATTTTCATTCAGCTTTTTTATTGTCATCAGTTTTATCAGAAGTCTCTTGATTTAATGTGAGGCCAGAAGCTTCAGTACCGTGATTGGGTTGATATTTGTTGGGAAGGAGCGCAGTTTGGCGATTTTCAGACTGCTGATAACCACGGCTGCGGTTCGCGCGCTCACGGAAACCACCTTTATTAATAAGTTGAGCCATATGATGAGGTTAATTGCTGCATGACATTTCACATTTTAACAGTTGAAACTTTTTTTCACTAGCCGTGCCAAAAATGTAACAATTTTGGCACTATTGAGTCATTTGATTGAAATGGTTTGCTGTTGAAATATCGTACACATTGTCATAGTATGCAATTAAAGATCCATATTTGGTTCTTAATTATGCAAACGAAACTAGAAAAATAAATCAGCACTAAGACAGGGGGAAGCCCATGCTGTATCAATATCGTTGTGCGTGTTGTGACAAGGTCGTTGCATCAACAGACAAAGAATGTCCTCACTGTGGTTCGCATCATATCCGTAGTCCTTACGGGTGGTGGGTATTTTGCTTGGTGGGTTGTCTAGCCGTAGTGATGGTGGTTAAAACCTTTCATTTCTATGTCGAGGCGCAAAATGACACACCTAATCAGCATACTTTGCTGGACATTTTTAATCATGATAAACCGACTAAATCGAATCAATAACGCGTAATTAAAACCAAAAAAATGTCCGATACAAGTCGGACATTTTTTTAATCAATTGCTTAGCAATTAAAGGCCAGATGCATCTTTGAGCACTTGTACTTTATCTGTTTTTTCCCAAGTGAAGGCAGTATCTGATCCTTCGCGACCAAAATGGCCGTAAGCAGCAGTTTGCTTATACATCGGTTGAAGCAGGTTAAGCATACGGGTAATACCAAATGGACGAAGGTCGAAGTGTTCGCGCACCAAGGCCACGATCAATTCGTCATCTACTTTTCCAGTATTAAACGTATTGATTGAAATCGAAGTTGGCTCAGCCACACCAATGGCGTAACTTACCTGAATTTCACATTTGTCTGCCAAGCCAGCCGCGACAATATTTTTTGCCACATAGCGCCCTGCATAAGCAGCAGAACGGTCAACTTTCGATGGATCTTTACCAGAGAACGCACCACCACCGTGACGTGCCATACCGCCGTAAGTATCTACAATGATTTTACGACCTGTTAAGCCACAGTCACCCACTGGGCCACCAATCACAAACAAACCCGTTGGATTAATGTGGAATTTAGTTGCGGCATGGAACATGTCTGCTGGAATAACTGGCTTGATAATTTCTTCAATAATGGCTTCTTTTAGCTGTGCTTGAGAAATTTCAGGATCATGTTGAGTCGATAAAACAACCGCATCCAAACGCACAGGTTTGCCATTTTCATAAGCGAATGTGACTTGGCTTTTTGCATCTGGTCGTAACCATGGCAAAACACCAGAGCGACGAAGCTCGGCTTGACGTTCCATTAAGCGGTGCGCATAAGAGATTGGTGCAGGCATAAGCACGTCAGTTTCACGGCTTGCGTAACCAAACATCAAACCTTGGTCGCCAGCGCCTTGATCTTCAGGTTTCTGACGATCTACACCTTGTGCAATTTCAGGTGATTGCTTGCCGATCATGTTAATGACCGCACAGGTTGAACCATCAAATCCGAGATCAGAGTGATGGTAGCCAATACCGTTTACGGTTTGACGAACGATCGCTTCAAAATCAACATTCGCTGTTGTGGTAATTTCACCAGCCAGAACCACAGCACCTGTTTTTACGAGTGTTTCACAAGCAACCCGTGCGTATGGGTCTTCTTTTAAGATCGCATCCAAAATAGCATCACTGATCTGATCTGCCATTTTATCGGGATGACCTTCGCTTACAGATTCCGAAGTAAAAACAGCGTACTCGCGCATGAAAGTCCTATCACAGTTAATTCAAAAGACGGGATATGTTACATCGACTTAGACTTCAGGACTAGCTTAAGCTGACTAAAATCAATGAATTTATTTCAATTCATATAAATTTTAATTTATATCAATAGAACTTATAAAGCATAGTGTTTTGTCTAAGTTTCAGTTATACAATAATCAATCTCAGATGAAATTTATGTGAAATCATCCGATTCTTTTCACCGGAGCGCATTAAACCGAAAACTCAATAACTGATTGAAGCTAACAAAGATGTATATAAAGATGAATCAAATTCACTTTCAACAAGATTGAGTGTTTAAATTTATTGCCTTTAGATTCGTTCATCAGATTTGAGTAATTTAAAAATCTTGGAGAATCAGTTAATTTTTAGACATTTTGTGCCTGAATTCAAAAAAACAAACATGAAACGTCACTCTAGGCTTTACCCATTCAGTTTTTTTTAAGACAATACTCACAGTTTGAATTCTGATTCATTTCTTCTTCCTTATCAGCTTTAATTTGGATACTGACCTATGACGACCCCTTTAAACGAACGTCGTATTGCGAATGCAATTCGTGTATTGGCTATGGATGCTGTGCAACAAGCAAACTCAGGGCATCCTGGTGCACCAATGGGGATGGCAGATATTGCTGATGTGGTGTGGCGTGAATTTTTAAACCATAATCCAGCAAACCCGCAATGGGCCAACCGCGACCGTTTTGTACTGTCTAACGGTCATGGATCAATGCTGCATTATGCTTTGTTGCATTTAACTGGTTATGATCTTTCAATTGACGATTTAAAACAGTTCCGTCAGCTTCATTCAAAAACACCGGGTCACCCAGAATATGGTTATGCACCAGGTATCGAAACAACAACAGGTCCTTTAGGTCAGGGCATTGCAAATGCTGTTGGTTTCGCACTGGCTGAAAAAACACTAGCGGCTCAGTTCAATAAAGACGATTTAACAGTCGTTGATCATTTCACTTATTGCTTCTTGGGCGATGGCTGTTTGATGGAAGGCATTTCACATGAAGTGTGTTCATTGGCGGGTACATTGGGTCTGGGCAAACTCATTGCTTACTATGATGATAATGGCATCTCGATTGATGGTGAGGTTGAAGGTTGGTTCAGTGATGATACTGAGCAACGTTTTAAGGCTTACGGTTGGCAAGTTCTTCGTGTAGATGGTCATGATGCCGCTGCAATCCGTCAGGCAACGATTGAAGCAAAAGCAGAAACTACTAAACCAACCTTAATTATCTGCAAGACAATTATTGGTTTAGGTTCTCCAAACAAGCAAGGTAAAGAAGATTGTCACGGTGCGCCATTGGGTGCAGAAGAAATCAAACTTACCCGTGAAGCACTGGGTTGGAGCGATGAAGCATTTGTTATTCCGCAAGATATTTATGCCGCTTGGAATGCCAATGAAAAAGGTCAAACTTCTGAAGCTGCATGGAATGATGTATTTGCCGCGTATCAAGCAAAATATCCAACTGAAGCAGCAGAATTATTGCGCCGTGTAAATGGTGACTTGCCAGCAGACTTTACTGCACAAGCCGATGCATTTATTGCGCAGGTGAATGAGAAAGCAGAAACAATTGCAACCCGTAAAGCGAGCCAGAACACCTTGCAAGCGTTTGGTCCGTTATTGCCAGAAATGCTAGGCGGTTCAGCAGATTTGGCAGGTTCTAACCTGACACTTTGGAAAGGGTGTGAAGGTGTGCAGGACAACCCGGCAGGAAACTACGTTTACTATGGCGTACGTGAATTCGGTATGACAGCTATTGCTAACGGTGTTGCGCTGCACGGTGGTTTTGTTCCTTATGTTGCAACGTTCCTGATGTTTATGGAATACGCGCGTAATGCTGTACGTATGTCTGCATTAATGAAGCAACGTGTGATTCATGTATATACCCACGATTCAATTGGTTTGGGTGAAGATGGTCCAACACATCAGCCAATCGAGCAAATCGCATCACTTCGTGGTACGCCAAACCTCAATACATGGCGTCCTGCTGATACAGTTGAAACAGCAATTGCATGGAAATCTGCGCTTGAGCGTAAAGATGGTCCAACCGCATTGATCTTGTCTCGTCAAAACTTGCCATTCCAGTCACGTACTGAAGCACAAATTCAAGATGCTGCGAAAGGCGGTTATGTATTGGCACAAGAAAAAGGCGAATTGAAAGCGATTATTATTGCAACAGGTTCTGAAGTATCTATCGCGATGGAAGCCTACGCACAGCTTGAAGGCGTTCGTGTGGTATCTATGCCTTGCGCAGAGTTGTTCATGACTCAAGATGCAGCATATCGTGAAGCGGTATTGCCTGCGAGCATTCGTGCTCGTGTTGCGGTTGAAGCGGCGCATGTCGATTACTGGTGGAAGTTCGTAGGTCTAGACGGTAAAGTGATCGGAATGACCACTTATGGTGAATCTGCACCTGCAAAAGATTTGTTCCAGCACTTTGGTATTACTAGCCAAGCTGTAATTGAAGCGGTACAAAGCTACTAAGTTTTAGCGCTTTAAAAGAAAGGCCCTTGTTTGCAAGGGCTTTTTTTTGCCTGTAATTGTGATCGATTGAATCAATAATGTAGCTTTTTGTCTTTTAAAATAAGATAAATTCTTTAGAGCAACTTTTATTACATCCTCTAAATGTATAATTTAAATAAATAAAATTCAAAATTATTAAGAAAAATTAAATTTAAAGTGTGGTGTTTCATCCATGCAACATATCGTTTTATAAATCAGAATGATTTAAATTGTTGAATGTATAGACTAAATAACATGATTTAAAAGGAAAACATCGAATGAAACTTCAATCATTATCTTTAGGTTTGGCGGTTGCGATCAGCAGCACATTGGCACTCGCAGCGCCAGTAGATTATAAAATTGATCCAACGCATACAGCAACCGTATTTAGCTGGAACCATTTTGGTTTTTCAACACCAAGCGCGAACTTCAGTGACATCCAAGGCGTCATTAAAGTCGATAACGCTAAACCTGCAAACTCATCGGTAGACGTGACGATTCCAGTCAGTAGCGTAAATACCAATGTGCCAGCTCTAGATAAAGAATTCCAGCAAGAAGGCTGGTTTAATGCAGCCAAGTATCCAAACATTACCTTCAAAAGTACTAAAGTTGAAACCAAAGACAAAAAACACTTCAAAATTACAGGTAATTTAACCGTTAAAGGCATTACCAAACCTGTGGTGCTTGATGCTGTACTTAATAAGCAAGGAGAGCACCCAATGGCAAAAGTTCCAGCGATTGGCTTTAATGCAACTACTTCGTTTAACCGCTCAGAATTCGGTATCGGTAATTATGTGCCGAATGTGGGAGATAAGATCACAGTCAACATCACCACTGAAGCAACTGCTGCTAAAAAATAAGTAATGACACAATAAATTATTCAAAAAGAGATGCTGCGGCATCTCTTTTTTATTGTGATTAAATTTGAATTTGTAAAGATCTGATTTTGTTATCAATCTCTCTTCTGTAGCAGGCATTAGGTTTTCAGTCCTTGTGCAATTGAAAGTAAGCGAAGATTTGGAAGTTCCGATGAGCAAAGCGCAGAAACTGTGAAAGAATTTTACAAAATGGCAATTCCTTCCGACAGTGTTGCACGTGTAATTGCCTATGCAATTGAACAACCTAAACATGTCGATATCAATCAAATTGTGCTACGTCCAACACAACAAGATTTTTAATGCTATTGAGTTTTACAAAAAATAAAAGCCTACTCATGATGAATGAGCTTTTGAATCTTTAACACAGAATGATTTGAATGACATGATCGCACCTCGTGATCACAGTTCCTTTAAATGCATACCATCTTGATCTTATAAAGCTTGGCAAAACAAGGTATGATAACGCGTTTTGCATAACAACCTTTTGGAGATCCCTGAGTGGAGCGACCGACAATCAGCCCTGAACATTTACAGGAAGCAGCAGAAAGTTTAAGCACAATTCGTGATTTTATTCGTTTTGGTGTGACTGCATTACGTCAATATGATGCTCATTTAGGACAAGGGACAGAAGATTATTTTGCTGAAAGCTCAGCATTGGTATTGCAAACATTGTCACTTGAATGGGCAGCAGACTCGGAAATTCTAGATGCCAAATTGCTGCCAAGTGAAAAAGCCGAATTTTTGAGTTTACTCGAACGCCGTATCAATGAGCGTACGCCAACGTCATATTTGCTCAATCTTGCTTATTTTGCCAACAAACCGTTTTATGTCGATGAGCGTGTTTTAATTCCTCGCTCACCAGTAGCAGAGCTGATCGAACAACGTTTTGCGCCGTATTGCCTCGATGAAAATGGTCAAATGCGAGAGGCACAAAACAATCTGCCAGAAAATGCTGCGCCAAAAACTCCGCATCGAATTCTAGATATGTGCACAGGTTCAGGATGTATCGCGGTTGCATTGGGTTATGCTTATCCAGATGCAGAAGTAGATGCAACAGATATTTCAAAAGAAGCACTTGAAGTGGCTGCGCTGAATGTTGAACATCACAATAAACAGTATCAAATTGCACTCATGGAGTCGGATCTTTTCGCAAAAATTCCTGCCGAAAATCAGTACGATTTGATTGTCAGCAACCCGCCTTATGTTGATGCTGAAGATATGGCTGACTTGCCAGAAGAATTTTTACATGAGCCTGAACTGGCTTTGGCAGCAGGTCAGGATGGACTCGATTTAGTACGTAAAATGCTCGCGCAAGCAGCTGATTACTTAAGCGAAAACGGTCTGATTGTGATTGAGGTGGGTAATTCTGAGTGGGCGATGCGTCAAAACTTTAATACGGTCGATTTCCACTGGTTGACATTCCAAAAAGGTGGCTCGGGAATCTTTGCATTGACTGCTGAACAATGCCGTCGTCATCAGAAATTATTTCAAGCATCATTAGAGGGATAAGGAAGAAACGTTATGGCAGGGAATAGTATTGGGCAGCTGTTTCGAGTCACCACCTGTGGGGAATCGCATGGCGTCGGCTTGATGGCAATTGTAGATGGTGTTCCGCCGGGTCTTGAACTTTCTGAAGCGGATTTACAACAGGATCTTGATCGACGTAAACCGGGTACCTCAAAGTTTGCAACACAGCGCAAAGAGCCCGATCAGGTTAAAATTATTTCGGGTGTGTTTGAAGGTAAAACTACGGGTACATCGATTGGTCTGTACATTGAAAATACGGATCAAAAGTCGAAAGATTACGGCAATATTGCGCAAACTTTCCGTCCTGGACATGCCGATTATACCTATACGCAAAAGTATGGTTTTCGCGATTATCGCGGTGGCGGACGCTCAAGTGCACGTGAAACGGCCATGCGTGTCGCTGCTGGCGCGATTGCGAAAAAGTTTCTTGCAGAGAAGTTTGGTATTGTCATTCGCGGGCACGTCACACAAATCGGAACTGAAGTAACAGAAAAACTCGACTGGAATGAAGTTTCTCAAAATCCATTTTTCTGTGGTGATGTTGATGCCGTTCCACGTTTTGAAGCTTTAGTTACGTCTTTACGTGAACAAGGTACAAGCTGTGGTGCCAAACTTGAAATCGTAGCAGAAAATGTTCCAGTTGGTTGGGGTGAACCTGTATTTGATCGACTTGATGCCGATATTGCACATGCGATGATGAGCATTAATGCAGTAAAAGGGGTTGAAATTGGCGACGGTTTTGCTGTTGCTGGCCAGTTTGGGCATGAAACCCGTGATGAGTTAAGTTCTGATGGATTCTTGGCGAATCATGCAGGGGGGATTTTAGGCGGAATTTCAAGCGGTCAGGATATTCGAGTTGCGATTGCCTTGAAGCCAACTGCGAGTATCACTACGCCGGGTAAAACCATTAATATCGATCGTGAAAATATCGATGTTTTAACCAAAGGTCGCCATGATCCGTGTGTCGGGGTTCGGGCAACGCCAATTGCAGAAGCAATGCTTGCGATTGTGTTGATGGATCATTTTATGCGCCATCGTGCACAAAACGCAGATGTGATTCCGCCTTTTGAGCCAATCGCGCCTTAAGACGCTATTTAAAAAAAACACCTCACACCATCGATGGCGTGAGGTGTTTTTTTATGACTTGTTATACACTTCGATAAAGTTTTTATAGGCGCTTGATTGTTGTCCATCTTTATACATGGCACGTTTGATTGGGCCATGATCGGTATTGATTTGTACTTCAATCGATTTTGCGTTTTTAAATTCAGATAAAAAGCTACTTGGTACCACAATATAGTTACTCGAACGTCTAGGCTCTAAACGATTCACATAACGTAAGACGGTAGGCTGTTTGGGTTTGTAAGATAAATGTTTGCCATCAACAATAAAAGTCACCTTTTTGATGTCGTAATACAAATACGAGCTATTGAGGCGAACATCGATTCTTAATTGGCTCTTATTTTCCGGATTCCAGCGTGCACTCATAATTGGGCACTGTTCGGTCGGTTGACACAAAAGCAGTCCCGCCGTTGCCATATCATCCGGTGGAGCCGTATCTTGAGGAACAGTTGCACAACCATGCAATAAAAAGAGTGCTGTACACCACCCAAAAATTCTTTTCATGTTTTTCCTCGTTCATCCAATTTTGAGAAACTTTCGACTTAATCGTCTTTACCTAAAAAATGAAATGGGGTTGATGCTTTAAACTGACTGGTTGCATCTCCCGCATAGACATTTTCCTGATTTTTTCCTAAATCCAGTTTCTTTGTTATACCATCTTTAAAGTTAATCTTTTTTAAATCTATCCAAAAAATATTGGGTGAAAGAGCCGATTCAAAAAAGTACATTTTATGTTTATGGTCAACCACTGTTCGCCATCGGGTCGATGAAATATTAGGTTCTTCTTCAGTATTTAAGCCATAAGGAACAGATACGTTTCGAATCACGCCAAATACAGAAGCAAGACTGGCTTTTGGATCTTCAGTTTTGGGAATGGCATTAATATAAAACGATGCCCGAGCAAATCGGTCAGCTGCACGATTGGTTCCCGGTAAAAATGTTGTTCCCCCTATTTTTTTCCAATATTCATTTAAGGCAAGCTGCTCTTCAAAAATAGGGGAGTTGGTCATCACCTGATAAGTCTTACTGTGATGAATCACTTGCTTGCCATTGATATATTCAACAATAGCGCTGTCGCCCGTGGCATCGGAAAGTGACAAATGTAAGGTGGTTAGTCTTTGTTCTCCGGGAACTGCATCACTGACAATAATAAACGGCTCTTTTTCTAAAGCTATAACCGCTTCATTTACGGTTGCAAAATTATCTAGCGCATATTGTGCCCACGCGGCAATGGTTAATTTAGGCTTGTTCGAGGTTTTTTCGTCTGGATATTGTGATTCCACCAGCCACAATAGATTGGCGTTGAGTCCTGCTTCGTTGACACCGTCTGTGGTTGCAACATCATAACCAGTAGCAACAACGCTTCCGTATTTAGACGTCCACTGGATGGAGTTTTTACCTGAATTGCCACTGCGTTTGATACCGCTAGGTAGAATCCACAGATTGGTACCTACATCACTTTTCCAATCCATGGATCGGGCAGTGAGAATATTCTGATCGTTACCTTGATATACCACACGAGTACACGCCTGAGCAGTGTAAGATAAAAGAAAGGTCGAAGATGCAATAACAGAACTCAAAAGTATGTGCTTAAACATAATTTTGTCCTTTAATTCAAACTATAATTTTTAGAATGCGTTAATTTTCAATTAAAATTTAATGTACGATCTGCGTTTAATTACGCAGTCTGTTGTCCTGAATGTACTCGATTTAGGCAATAAAAACGAGTTTAATTACAAAAAGTAAGTTTTTAATTCACTTGGGCTGAATGAGTTCAACTTATTGGCCATCGACTATGATATTTGTCACTAAAATTTAGCCTGTATTGGCATGTCGGATAAGTTATACATCTTGCGCATCCTCCTCATTGATTCGATATGATGAGAATATTGAATAAACCGACACGGAAAAACATACGCTCAAGTCAGCGTTTTAACTAAAATCAAATCAGGCCATTAAATACACCAGAAGATAAAAACTGCTCAGGCTTATACAGATTGTGGCTAGTGTATGTCGAATAACATAGGCAACCAATATGGTAATCAGTGTGGCAATAAAGTAGGGGTTTATAATGTGCTCTCGAAAGACATGGTTGTCCATCAGAATAATCGGAACGCAAATCGATGAAAGAATACAAGGTGCAGAATAGCGCAAGGCACGATTAAGCCAGTCGGGAATTTTGATCGGAAAACGAGGTTCTAAAAAAATATAACGATTTAAAAAGACAATTCCCGCCAATAAAAGCATAAATGTCCATGTCATTCTTTTTTCTCCTTAGATTCAGACCATGCCGCCACGCACATCCCAATCAGTGCAGCAATTAATCCACCCATCAAGATATTGAAATATAGGCTTAGTGCTGTCAGAACAAGCGTGGTGATCACCCCGATCAGAGCATGTCGGTTTTGAATGAGAGGCACAATAATGGCTATAAACGTTGCAACAATAGAAAAATCCAGATGCATGTGTTCAAGTTGTGAAAATGATGAGGTCAGTAGCACACCAAAAAAACTAAACACAAGCCAGCAGAGATAAAACCAGATTCCTGCACCGAGTAGTACACGGTAGTTATAGTGTGGTTGAGTGCTACTGATTGCAAAGAGCTCATCGGTTAAAACAAATCCAAATAATACACGTTTGCCGAAAGATTCATTTTTCACAGATGAACGTAAGTTGAGCGCGTATAGGTAATGTTGTGAGGTGATCAGAAATACAGACAAAACAATACTAATGAGTGGAGCGCCCGCCATGATCATACCAAGTGAAACCAACTGAGCTGCACCAGCAAATACAAAAGCAGACATCCCGATGGCTTGAGCAGGGGAAAGTCCAGCCTGAATCGCCATCGAACCGGCCAGTAATCCCCATGGCAAAACAGCAATGCAAAAGGGAGTAATTTTTAAGGCGCCCGTAACTAAATCACGTATATGGGCCAAGTTAAAATAATTCGATATTACATTATTCATGATGATTGGATTTTATATCTCAAAACAACAGTACGATTTTAGCCACCTAAAATTGATCTTAATTGCATAAACTTGCTTATTTTAAACTTCGAATATAACCGCCGGGTGTGATACCGAGTGCATTTTTAAAATGTCGCGTGAAATGACTTTGATCTGAAAAACCGCAACGTTGCGAGACATCTGAAATCGTCAAATCTTCACGTAATAATTTTTGTGCTTTCATAATACGACATTGAACAAGCCACGCATGCGGAGAAAAACCTACATGTTTTTTAAATTGTCTTAAAAAATGCCACTGGCTTAAGTGTGCAAAGCCTGCAAGTTCACCCAGTGAAAAATCATGTTCGGGATGTGTTGCGATCATTTCTTTGATTGTAAGTATTTTGCTTTTGGCATCACTTAAGCTCAATAATGACGGCTTTGTTTGACTATAGCGTGTAGTCAACCAAGCCATGGTAGATAGAAAAAGTGTTTCTTTAAGTAAAATATTCTGTGGCTGCTCAAGAAGATCAAATAATAATCTGAGTTGCTGGGCAAGACCTTCATCATGAACTACAGCATGCGTAAACCAAGGAATGAAATGCTGGGTAGAAACCAAATCCTGAGTAAGATGGCTCAATAGTTCAGGGGTTGGATAAATTGCTCGATAGCGCCAACCAGTTTCAACAGCCGAAGAACCTGTATGAATTTCATCTAGATTGACTAAAATAATATCGCCTTTGGGTGCAACATGGTGAGCACCAGTACGGAAAAAACGCTGCGCACCTTCTTCAATTACACCAATACAAAAGCCTTCATGAACATGACGAGAAAATGTTTGCTGATAGTATTGTGCGCTCAGCATTTCTAATCCACCTAGCTCCTTAAGATGCAGATAATGAACCTGTTCACGCGGTCTTCGGGACATAATAAACTTACCTGTAACGCATGCTGTAGAGAATGATAAAACGTGATGGTGGTTTATAGAACAAAATTGCTGCTTTTCAGTTTAAATTTCCAGTAAAAAATGATCATGTAGTCGTTAATTTTTTAAAATTAATCAAAGTGTAAAGAAATCTAAGTACTTTAAATAAGTATGAAGGCTGAAAGAATAGATCTGATGAAAAAAGCAAATGTTGCATATCTTGATCAATTAATTGAAGATTTTAAACATAAAGGGGAAAAGCCATCCAAGATTGTGATTGGATATAAAATCTATTCGGAGTTGATGAATGATACAACTTTTTCTAATGAGGTTTTGCACTCAGCACTCGATGCCAGTAAGCGTAAATACAAAAAGCTCAAGATTAAAATTAGCCAAGATGAATTTCAGCTCAAAATTGAATAGCGACGCTGGCTGCAATTAAGCTGAGTATTAAAAGCGCATAAGTGTTTACAAAATCTAAAGCATCACAGTGCAATATTTAGCCATGTGATGTTTTTTTTCGATAGTATAAAAGCCGACTCAAGCAAATAAGCAAAATAAGAAATGTTAGGCGCTTGTTTGTGTGGTGCAGTGCAGATTGACGTTGAGGTCAATTCTGAGGAAATTACAGTGTGTCATTGCAGCATGTGTAGAACATGGGGAAGAGGCCCAGCTTTGACAGTTGAATCGACTCAAAAAATCAAGCTTACTGGGCAGCAATTTGTTCGAAAATATGACTCATCGGAATGGGCAGCGCGATATTTTTGCCAGCAGTGCGGCACCAATTTGTTTTACAAACTGAACGAACGAGAGTATTACAGCATTAATGCCGAATTATTCGATTTAACTTCCGATGCCAAAATCCATCTTGAGATTTATGCCGATCACAAGCCAGATTATTATCAGTTTCTAACGAAGTCACCTCAAATGACCGAGCAGCAAGTGATCGATCAATTTTCCAATGACGAATAAAAGATCAGAAATAAAGCTGACTTATACTAGGGCTTGTTGAGAATTAACAAACTTTACTGGTTCATTTATAATAATGGCATGGAAAGATACATACTTACTGATGCCCAATGGGCAAAAATGGAACCACTTTGTCTAGGTAAAGCCACTGACCGAGGTCGTAGTGGTAAAGATAATCGATTATTTTTAGAAGCTGTACTATGGATTGCTCGCACAGGTAGTCCATGGCGTGATTTACCCCCTCATTTTGGTAAATGGAATACGGTCTTTAAAAGATATCGAGACTGGGTTAAAGCAGGCGTATTTGAAACTATTTTTGCAGCTATAAATGAAGATGTTGATTTGGAATATGCCATGATTGATGGAACAATCGTTAAAGTTCATCGACATGGTCAAGGTGCAAAAGGGGGACATTAAATCAGTCTATAGGTAAATCACGAGGTGGAATGACATGTAAAATTCTTGCCCTAGTAGATAGTCTAGGCAACCTCATTAAGTTTCGATTGATGCTTGGTCAATATCATGATTTAGCAGAAACTCGACCTTTAATTGAAGATATTGATTTTCAAGCATTACTAGCGGATAAAGCTTTTGATGCAGATTGGCTCATCCAAGAACTTGACGAGCGGAAAGTGAAAGTGGTTATTCCACCAAAATCTAATCGTAAAGTAGCAAGAGAGTTTGATACCTGTATGTATAAATGGCGTCATCTCATTGAAAATTATTTCTGTAAGTTAAAAGAATTTAAACGTATAGCGATGCGTAGTTGTAAAACAGATACGAGTTTTAAAGCCATGATCCAGTTGTGTGCGAGTTTAATTAACTTTAGGTAATTCTCAACAGACCCTAGATTAAAGGATAATTTTTAAATAATTGAACAATCCAATCGATGAATACTTTTTGTCTAGGTGAAAGCAGCGTCTTTGAAGGATAAAGTAAAGAAACGGGCAGGGAGGGTACTGCATAACTTGATAAAATCTGGCAAAGTTTTCCTTGTTCCAATTCAGTCAAATAGCCGTAGTGTGGAACCTGAATGATACCAAAATGTTGTTTTGCTGCAGCGGCATAGCTAATTGCTCCATTCACCTGAATCATGCTAGGTAAATTATACAATTCTATTTTCTGCTGATGTATAAATTCTAACGGATTAACTTTTTGTCGAGCGGTTGAATAAAACCCAACCATCAAATGATCTTTGAGTTCCCCAAGATTTTTAGGAATACCATATTTTTCCAAGTAAAGTGGGCTCGCTAAAGTAATTTGTCGAATATCTCCCAGATGCCTGACAATTAAATCACTATCTCTCAGTTGACCAATACGAATAACACAATCAATACCTTCTTTAATCACATCAACATAACGATCACTTTCAGTCAGCTGTAATTGAATTTGTGGAAACTCATTAATAAACTGATGCAATTTAGGCATAATAAATTGCGCAGCAAAACCGCCATGAACTTCAATTTTTAAAATTCCCTGTGGTTTAGCATTTAGAAAATCGTGATCCGATTCACTGATATAAGCCAGAATATATTTACATCTTTCATAATAGATCTGACCTTCATCAGTGGTTCTAACCTGACGAGTTGTACGAAATAATAAACGTGTATTTAATTGAATTTCTAATTGTTTAATAGCATCTGTCAATGTAGAACGTGGTAAGTCCAAAATTTGTGCAGCCTTAGTAAAGCTTTGTTGTTCCACAACCTCAACAAAAGCGGACATTGCATTTAATTTATCCATCATTCTTAACTCATTTGTTCGTTATATTCGGATAAAGATGTCTGAATTTACAGGATTATTCAGCGATAACTAAACAGTATCATAGAACTTATAGATGGTAAATTTCGTTTGATGAGGCCAGAATGAGTACAATATCTGTAAAACAGGAAAAAGTTATTTTAATTACAGGTGCTTCCAGAGGCATAGGTGCCTGTACTGCAATTTTATTGGCCAAACAAGGTCATAAGATTATTATTAACTATGCAAATAATGATCAAGAAGCTGAACATATTGTAAAAAAAATTCAAATGAACGGAGGGATAGCCACTGCATTTAAGGCAAATATTGGCCATTCAAATGAGGTGATGCAGCTATTTGATTATGCCTTTGAGACCTATGGTAGATTGGATGTTCTCATTAATAATGCAGGAATCATGTATTTAGACAAAATTGAAGACGTGGATGACCAAAGTATTGATCAGATTTTAGCAATCAATCTAAAAGGCGCAGTATATACCATGCGTGAAGCAGCAAAACGACTGACATATGGCGGTAAAATTATTAATTTATCAAGCAGTGTGGTGGGATTGCGACCTGAAGGATATGGAGTTTATGCTGCTTCAAAAGCGGCAATTGAATCTTTAACCGCTATATTAGCTAAAGAACTTAGAGGTAAAAATATTACGGTGAATGCAATTGCGCCTGGACCAACTGCAACAGGACTTTTTCTAAAGGGAAAAAGTGATGAATTGATTGAACAGCTTGCTAAAGCGGCGCCTTTAGAACGTCTAGGTACAGTAGAAGATATTGCAGTTGTTTTAGCATTTGCTGTTAATGAAGAAAGTAATTGGATCAATGCGCAAGTACTTCGGGTGAATGGTGGAATTGTTTAAAGCAATGTGAATTATGATCGTAGGGATTCACGTTACTGAGCTGTAGCTACAAACATTGTTGTGTAGGCTACAGTCTTAGATATCCTATTTAACTTATGTTCACCTAGAATCTAATTCACAATCAAATTTATTTTTAATAAGCAATTAAATTAATTAGGGTGTGTTGACACTTTTAGATTAAAAAATAGCGAAGTAGTAAAATTAAATCGCCAAACCCAATTCTACTATTCGCTATGCCTCGTACCATGTTAACAGATCAACACTGGCAAAAGTTGAAAGCTATTTTGCGTAATTTATCCATTCATCTCAACTCAAATTTAAGAAATTTCATTGAAGCAATTCTTTATAGGATAAGAACTGGGTGCCCTTGGCGTGATATCCCGGTAATCCTCCCATAAATAACCGAAGTTAAAAGTAGAGGTTAAGCAGCCATCAAAGGTGGTTTACCTCCATTAGCTTTGTGTGGTCTTTCATGGTTGTAATGCCACAGCCAGTTTGTTGCATAATCTTGCACGTCTTCAAGTGTATCAAATAGATGTTTGCTGAGCCAACTATAACGTATAGTCCGATTATAACGTTCAATATACGCATTCTGCTGTGGTTTACCTGGTTGAATATATTCAATACGAATATCATGCTCGGTTGCCCAACGCACGAATTCATGGCTGATAAATTCTGGGCCTGAGCAGCATCGCTGCGTAAGGCATCGAATCACTGATGGTTTCTCTCGATATTCCAGTAACTGATTGAGTGTACGAATCACTCGGATTGTAGGTAATGAGAAACCTGCTTCAATAGCTAAGCCTTCACGACGGTAATCATCAATTACATTCAATAGGCGAAACTTGCGACCATCGATCAGCTGATCATGCATAAAGTCTAATGACCAAACTTGATTTGTTCGAATCGGTTCCTTAAGTGGTTCAGGTACATGCCGTTTCAGTCTTCTTCTTGGCTTAATACGTAGATTCAGTGCCAACTCACAGTAAATACGGTAAACACGCTTATGATTCCAATCGTAATTTTCAACATGGCGTAGATAAGAGAAACACAGACCAAAGCCCCAATCCGTATTTTCTTCAGTGAGTTCAATCAGTTGCTCTGCAATTAATACATTGTCATCGTTCAATTTGGACTGATAACGGTAGCAAGTTTCACTGATACTAAATGCCTTGCAAGCCAAACGAATGCTGACGGCATGATCGACAACAGCTTGTTGTGCCATCTGACGACGACAAGATGGCTTTACCACTTTTTTGACATGGCTTCCTGAATGATTTCGGCTTTGAGCCGCTCTTCAGCATACATTTTTTTAGCTTGGCATTTTCTGCTTCAAGTTCTTTCAACCGAGCAATTAATGAGACATCCATACCGCCATATTTAGCACGCCATTTGTAGAAAGTCGCATTACTCATGCCATGTTCACGGCAAAGGGTGGCAACAGGCGTGCCAGACTCCGCCTGTTTCAAAATAGACATGATCTGACTGTCAGTAAATTTAGATATTTTCATGCAGAATCTCCTGCTTTTATCTTAAGAGAAAATTCTACTTTTACATCCTTTTATTTTTAGGGGGGATTACCTCCCCACTTGCTTCGGACAACCCAACTCGATTTTCAAACGTTTTAATCGTTGGTCGAGGAGTGGTAAGTTACTCACTATATTTAAATTATTATCGCTGAATACAGATATGGAATGGCTGTTCATCGATGGTTCTCATATTCGCGCTCATCAACATTCAGCGGGTATAGCTGATCAGGCAATCTCTAAAAGTGCTGGAGGAAACTCCTCCAAAATACATTTGGTAGTAGATTCAAATGGGAATCCTATTGATTTCATCATTACTGATGGAACCACACATGATGTTAAGGTTGCACCTGATTTAATTTCAAAACTCGATTTAAATGAGGCAGAGATTGTATGTGCAGATAAAGGCTACGATTCAGAGCCATTAAGAGAGCAGATTAGAGCAACAGGAACAAAAGCGAATATACCTAAAAAATCCAATAGCCAATCAAACAATGACCATATGGATTGGTATTTATATAAAATCAGGCATTTAGTAGAAAATATGTTTTGTAGGTTAAAGCAATTTAGAGGGATAGCCACTCGATACGACAAGTTAAAACGGAACTATGAAAGTTCTGTTGCATTAGCTTGTATATTTTTATGGCTCCCATTGTAGGTTAAATTATGAACCCTAAATGTCAACAGACCCTAGGTTAAGCTGCTTGAGATAATCTAAGAGAATCGAACGTGCCACGTGAGATAAACCTTGAGCATAGCGTGCGGTATCGGCGCGAAGCGCTTGAACTGAAAAATTTCCTTGTCGAAGCTCAGCAGTATGCCCGATGAGCCAGCGTTCAAAGTTATCACCACACACTTCCAAATGAAACTGTAAAGCAAGTACATACGTTCCACATGAAAAGGCTTGATGCGGATAATGTTCTGAACTTGCCAGCAGCGTCGCTGACGCAGGTAAATCAAAGGTATCACCGTGCCAGTGTAAAACTGGTTGATCGATCAGCCCCTGTAATGGGTTCTCTGATGTGGCCTTGATGTCTAAGGTACTCCATCCAATTTCTTTGTGCTTGCCAGCATAAACTTTGGCACCGAGTGCTTTGGCAATAAGCTGAGCACCTAAACAAATTCCAATCGTCGGCTTATTCGCCGCTAAGCGCGCTTTAAGAAGTGCCGTTTCTTGTTTTAAAAATGGATAGTCGGCTTCTTCATACACACCGATTGGACCACCTAAAATGACGGTAAGGCCATCATGCTCAAAGGCAGGCTTGAGGTCATCTACACCTGCTTCAAAATAACGCACTCTAAAACCGAGCTCATAAAAAAGATCTTCAAGCGAACCGAGATCTTCAAAGGCCAAATGTTGAACTGCATAAATAGTTTTCATGGCGTAAGTTACACAATATTAAAAAGATCTCATGCGATCATACCTGAAGTATGCATAGAACAAAATGCAAAGCCATACCTCGATATTGCTAAAAAGAAAGGCCCATCGTGGGCCTTTTTTTGGTAAGTTACACGTGATTAGAAGAAGCCCATTGGTTTAGTTGAGTAGCTCACCAACAAGTTTTTGGTTTGCTGATAATGATCGAGCATCATTCTGTGGTTTTCCCGTCCAATACCAGACTGCTTATATCCTCCAAATGCGGCATGAGCAGGGTATAAGTGGTAACAGTTGGTCCAGACTCGACCAGCCTGAATTGCACGGCCCGCACGATATGAGGTGTGTGCAGAGCGAGACCATACACCGGCACCTAAGCCATACATAGTATCGTTGGCAATCTTGATGGCCTCGTCAAAATCTTTAAATGTGGTGACTGATAGTACTGGCCCAAAAATTTCCTCTTGGAAAATTTTCATGCTGCTGTCACCTTTAAAAATAGTCGGTTCAATATAAAAACCACCATCAACATCGTGACGCGGATCGCCACCCGTCATCAATTGCGCGCCTTCGTTTCGACCAGTATCGATGCAGCCAATAATCTTATCAAACTGTTGTTTAGATGCTTGAGCACCAATCATGGTGTCGGTATCAAGTGGATGACCGGTTTTGATTTTTTTAACCCGTTCGACTGCCAATTCCAGAAACTGATCGGCAATACTTTCCTGTACCAGCGCGCGTGATGGACACGTACATACTTCACCTTGGTTCAGTGCAAACATAGCAAAGCCTTCAAGTGCTTTTTCAAGATAGTCATCTTGCTGTGCCAGCACATCTTCAAAGAAAATATTAGGCGATTTACCGCCCA
The DNA here is from genome assembly GCA_029449295.1 of Zea luxurians. Classification (NCBI taxonomy): domain Eukaryota; kingdom Viridiplantae; phylum Streptophyta; class Magnoliopsida; order Poales; family Poaceae; genus Zea; species Zea luxurians. The sequence goes on along the minus strand of JAOPSE010000645.1, from coordinate 300,893 downwards.
GTTCGAGCGTAACCGGAATAATATTTTCAGTCGCGTACTGCATAATCATCTGGCCAACTTTTGTTGAGCCAGTAAATGCAATTTTTGCAATTCTCGGGTTCGTTGCCAGTGGACGACCAACTTCGGCACCGTAGCCATTTACAATATTGAGTACACCAGGTGGAACTAGATCTTGAATCAATTCCATTAATACTAAGATACTTGAAGGCGTTTGCTCGGCAGGCTTTAATACAATGCAGTTACCCGCTGCAAGTGCTGGTGCAAGTTTCCACGCGGCCATTAAGATTGGAAAGTTCCACGGAATGATCTGTCCAACCACACCGAGCGGTTCATGAAAATGATAGGCAATGGTATCTTCATCAATTTCAGAAATTCCACCTTCTTGAGCGCGAATACATCCTGCAAAATAGCGGAAATGGTCAATCGCCAGTGGAATATCTGCTGCCAGTGTCTCGCGAATCGGTTTGCCGTTTTCCCATGTTTCTGCTACGGCAAGTAACTCAAGATTTTCTTCTAGACGGTCTGCAATTTTAAGCAGTAAATTTGAACGAACAGTCGGTGATGAGCTGTTCCAGTCGGCTTTCGCTTTATGCGCTGCATCAAGAGCAAGCTCGATATCTTCAATACTAGAGCGTGGAATTTGAGTGAATACCTTGCCATCTACTGGAGAACTGTTACCAAAATACTCGCCTTTAACAGGAGGTACCCACTGACCCCCAATAAAATTTTCATATTGTGCTTTAAATTGAACTTTTGAACCGGGTTGGTTTGGGTCGATGTATCGCATATCAGTATTCCTTTGCTTATTATTCATCTATGATTGAAGCATCTACAGCTTTGGTATAAGGTACTTTTGTACATTATTTAATTAGCATAGAAGAAATAAGGTTGGAGAAAGGTTGGAAATAATGAGAATTTGCAAGGGAACGACAAATGTTTACAAAACAGGATTTACTACACCAGCGGCATACCATTGATAAACTGAGAAATCAAAGTGTATTGACGCCGCAACATGCTGAAAAAATTGAACAAAGTATTGCGAGCTCTTGGCAGCGATCTGCATCTGCCAATATTCCTAAAGAGCGCTTAGCTGCACCTTTGCTCAAACCTGCCTCAAACAAAAATCCCAGTGTCTTAGATGTGGCGATTCAGGCGTGTCAACATGATCTTAAACACGTCGCGGAGCAATCATCGATGGTGATTGCGGTGGCAGATATAGGCAGCACGATTTTATGGGCAGCGCCAAGTGCGCAAATGCGAAGCGCTGCTGAGAAAGTCCATTTTGTTGCTGGTGGTCAGTGGAAAGAAGAGCTTGTAGGGACGAATGCTTTGGCTTTGTCACTTAAAACCCGGCAGTCGAGTTGCGTTTTTTCCAATGAACATTACATGTCTTCTGTGCATGATTGGGTGTGTTACGCTGCGCCAATTTTAGATCCTTATACACAACAACCTGTGGGTGTTGTCGATTTATCTGCCACTTGGAAAAATCACAATGCTTTAGGCATGTTGGCGGCAGAGCGTTGTGCTGCCATCATTCAAAATGCGCTTATCGAGCATCAGCGACAGCACTTATTTATTCGTGCTTTTTCTACGCCACAGATATTATTTAACGGCAAAGCGCTCGTATTAACGCCACGACAAGTTGAAATTTTAACTATTTTAACTTTATGTCCACAAGGACTGAATCTGGAAAAACTGCATCATGCACTTTATGGTGAGCGCAAGGTCAGTGTAGGGACGCTCAAAGCTGAAATGTCTCAGTTGCGTGATATTTTGGGTGGCTTGCTCGGATCGAGACCTTATCGCTTACTGGCGCATGTAGAGGCAGATTTTTTACAGGCAGAAGATGCGCTCAATGCAGGTTATGTCGCTATGGCCTTACAACTGTATACAGGTGTGCTGTTATCCCGCTCTGAGAGTCCATTTATTTGTACATGGCGTGACTGTCTTGAATCACGTCTGAGTGATGCAATTTACAAAGCAAAAGAGCCTGATATGTTGCTCAAGCATCTAGCACGCTTTCCAGAAGCCATAGATGCTGTACAACGATTAACCGAGCTGCTTCCACTGGATCATCCGGCACACCAATTATTGGTCAAATATTATGAAGGATAAGGTCAGTATGAACTGATTTTGCTGTTAAGCCATTGAAATAACTTTTGATAGACAGCTTCGCGTACAGCGGGCGCTGATAAGACCAGATCATGTACACCATTTTGGATGCTCTGGATTGTCACATCGCCCTTGATTTTTTTGGCGTATTTGCGAATGTCTTTTACATTTAAAATCACATCACTTTGTATGACGCTCTTATGCCAGCGTTTCGGATTTTTAGTTTGATGTGAATGCATCACCAGTACAGGAATATCAATATACACACCTTTGTGAATTTCTTTTTGGGCACTATGTATAGCATGTACAAAACTAAGTAAAACGGTCGGTGCAGATACTGGTTTCCAGTTCAGATCAAAATCCCATTCGCCTTTTAGGCTTTAATGCAAACTGGTAACGTACCATCGGTTGAGTTTGCTCGGAAAAGGTTGACGCGGCAATACTCGACCAACCTGACTCAACAGCGGAATTCCCAGTTTCTTTTCGGCAAGACTCAAATTGAACTCATAAAATGGACTGTTTACCCAAAGTGCTTTGATCAGTGAATTCTGACGATAATGTGCAGCATACAAAGTGGCAATCAGCCCGCCAGTAGAGTGACCTGCAAGCAACACTTGATGATGAGATTCTTGCTCGATTAGCTCAAGTGCCCGACTAATTTCGGCATCGTATTCGCGTAAATCGTGCACATTAAAAAATGTTTGATGGGGGAGTTTAGAGCGGCCATATTTGCGTAAATCAAGGGCGTAAAAATCATAACCATGTAGATTAAATTGCTCGGCCATTTCTTTTTGAAAAAAATAGTCAATATAGCCATGAATATATAGCACAGCCTTATCAGTAGTATGATTGGCTTTTTTTCTTACCAGTGTGGCGATCACTCGACCTTCATAATCGTCAGGAAAATTCAGGATTTGCTGTTCATAGCCTTCACCTAAGAGATCAGCGCTGTAATCTGACATTCTTGTTTTTTCTATTGAATCATGATGTCTTCATCGTTATCTGAAATTTAAACTTTGTCAATTACGACATGTGAATAAAAAAAGGGAATATCCATGATGGAGATATTCCCAAAATCCGAGTAAGTTGGTTGGAGAAAACCTACTCAGAAGAGGATTTTTACTGTTTAAGCCAGTTACAGTGCTGCTTTAAACATCTCGACCACTTGTGCATGCGTTGCTTTACGTGGATTGGTAAGCATACAGGCATCATTTTGTGCATTTTCTGCCATAACTGCCAAATCTTCTGGTTTAACGCCCAATTCTGTTAAACCAGATGGTATACCAATTGAAGAAGACAACTCACGTATCGCATTAATCGCTGCATATGCCGCGGCAGTGGTACTCAAGCCTTGAGTATTTACACCTATCAGTTCTGCAATTCGGGCATAACGTTCAGGGCACGCAATTAGGTTGAATTCACAAACATGGGGCAATAAGATCGCGTTGCATACGCCGTGCGGCAGATTATAAAAACCACCTAATTGATGTGCCATGGCATGTACATAACCCAATGAGGCGTTGTTAAATGCCATACCTGCCAGATACTGAGCATAGCTCATGGCATCGCGCGCCTCGATATCTTCACCGTTAGCTACTGCGGGTCTGAGCCATTGACTGATCATGCTAATAGCTTTTTCTGCACAGGCATCGGTAATGGGGTTGGCTGCTGTCGATACATAAGCCTCAACCGCATGTGTCAAGGCATCCATCCCTGTGGCAGCGGTCAAGCCTGTCGGTTTTGCAATCATAAGTTTAGGGTCGTCTATGGCAATCAATGGTGTGCAGCGCCAATCGACAATTGCCATTTTTACGTGCGTATCTGTATTGGTGATGATACAAAAGCGTGTCATTTCAGAAGCGGTGCCTGCTGTAGTATTGACTGAAATCAGCGGCGTCATTGGGACCTTGCTTTTATCAATTCCTTCATAGTCACGGATGTGACCACCGCCGGCAGTCACCAGTCCAATGCCTTTGGCACAGTCATGTGATGAACCGCCTCCTAAAGACACAATAAAATCACAGTCATTGTGAGTATAGGCCTCTACACCACGATGTACATTGATGTCGGTCGGATTAGGTTCTGCACCTGAAAAAATATGACTTTTTACGCCGGCGCTATGTAGATATTCTGCAATTGTGTCGGCTACACCAAATTTAAAGAGGCCTTCATCGGTCACAATTAGAGCTTTTTTTGCTCCTAAATCAATTGCTTTATTTCCAATTTCTTTGGCACATCCTGGACCAAAAAGTGAAACGCTCGGGATGAAAAAACCGTTGGTTTGATCTGCAATTTGTTTAAACGCCATTGAGATATTCCTTATTCAATCTGTTTATGTCTTGTTATCTAGGTGTCCTTCACCATGTCACTAGTATTATCTGAGTGTAAAATAATGTGTACCTACCAAACACCTACCAAGAATTTTTGAATTAAGATTTTGTATTTTAAGTGATATTTTAATCGATTGAGCTTTAGCATTTTACTTTTATGTCAAAGTCGTTAAGCTATGTGCTCGTTGTTAGAAGTCGTTGGATTATGAAGCAAGAAACTGCACTGAAGTTATTAAAAGCCGGAGAAAATGTATTCCTAACGGGCTCGGCCGGTGCAGGTAAAACCTATACACTTAATCAGTACATTCAGTATTTAAAGGCGCGTAAGGTGCCCGTTGCCATTACTGCCTCAACAGGTATCGCGGCGACGCATATGAATGGCATGACCATTCATACATGGGCAGGTATTGGCATTAAGGATCATCTATCCGATGATGATCTGAAACGTATGAAAGAGCGCAAGTATTTAAAAGAACACCTTGAAAACGCTCAAGTGCTGATTATTGATGAAATTTCAATGTTACATGCCAAACAGCTTAATCTGGTGAATCAGGTTCTGAAATACTTCAAAGAAAGCGACGAAGCATTTGGCGGTATACAAGTCATTGTGGCCGGTGATTTTTTTCAGTTGCCGCCTGTTGGTAAAAATGATGAACGCAACCGCGATAAATTTTGCTTTATGTCGGATGCGTGGGTTGAGGCAAAATTTCGAGTCTGTTATTTGACAGAACAACACCGTCAGGACGATGAAATTTTAAATCAGATTTTAAATGCCATTCGAGCGCAAAATATACAGTCAAATCATAAGCAAGCCTTATTGTCATCGCGTCAGCATGATATTGGGGATACGTTTACACGGCTTTACACCCACAATATGGATGTAGACGCGATCAATTTTCAGCATTTGAATGAAATTGAAAATGATGGCCATCAGTTTAATGCCACATTAGATGGCAATGAAAAATTACTTGAAACATTAAAATCGTCGGTACGCGCGCCTGAAGAGCTTACGCTTAAAAAACATGCCAAAGTGATGTTTGTAAAAAACAACTTCGATATGGGATATATCAATGGCAGTTTAGGCGAAGTGATCGGATTTGAAGAAGACGACGAATTTGGCTTACTGCCTAAAGTCAAAATGACAGATGGAACCACGTTGCTGGTAGAGCCTGAAACATGGTCGATCGAAAACGAAGCCGGGAAGGTGATTGCAAGTTTCCAGCAAATTCCATTGCGTTTGGCTTGGGCGATTACGATTCATAAAAGCCAAGGTATGACTTTGGAAGCCGCAGAAATTAATCTAACCCATACGTTTGAAAAAGGTCAGGGTTATGTGGCTTTATCTCGGCTCAAGTCGTTAACGGGTTTGCGTTTACTTGGTTTTAACGAGCAAGCTTTGGAGCTTGATACCCTTGCGCTTAAAGCAGACAAGCGTTTTCAGGAGTTGTCTCAAGAGGCAGAAGATCATTTTGCAGAAATTGATTTAACCGATAAGCACAAAGCGTTTATTCGACATTGTGGTGGTACGCTCAATGAAACCGAAATTGCCCGTAACGAGAAAAAACTCGCCAAAGGTGAAAAGCAAAATTATGGCTCTGCGACCTTAGATGAAACTCGTGAACTATTTGAGGGCGGGTACGACATTCAAGATATCGCCCAAGAGCGAGGGCTCACACCGGCCACCATTATTAATCATCTGGCGCGTTTACACCGTGAGCAAGGACTGGATATTTCGGTGGCCCACCCGGGTGATGAAGTAGTCGAGCAAGTACGTAAATTGTTTAAACGTGTGCAAAAAAGCAAACGACCAGAAAATTTTAATGACGATGGTTCAATCAAACTCAAGCCGATTGTGGATCTCACTAGCCCGAGAATGGGCTATGATCAGGTACGTCTTGCACTGTTATTTATAGAATAGGAAGTCAAACCGCATGCCCCATATTATTGTAGATTATTCGGCCAATATTGAATATTTCGATCCGAAGCAACTGTTGTCTCAAATCAATACCAGCATCATCGAGACAGGCTATTGCGATGCGATAGATGTTAAATCCCGTGCCCGAAAAGATGATATCTTTTTGATTGGAGAGGGAGATCATAATCAGGCCTATGTGCATGTCAAAGTTTATTTGCTCTCTGGACGTACCGAACAACAAAAGACCGAGATTGGTGAAAAGGTATTACAGGCAGTAACTAGCAATCAGAGTTTGAAGAATCAGAAAAAACCGATCCAAAGCTGTGTTGAAATTGTCGACATGCCTCGTCAGCAGTATTTTAAGACAGTGATTGAACCGCAATTTTGATCAGGATCGGCAAGATCAAACATTTCATAATAGTTCTATCAGATGAACATGTATTAAATCTATAACAGCTTATGCTCTGAAATTGAAACGTGTATGAACGTCATGATTATATATGTGATCGCGTTTATTTCTTATTTAGAAATTGGCTATCAGAAGTAGTATGAAGAAGTGAGAGATTATTCTATATTCATGATTTGTTGTAAAAATTTGCCTTGTGAATTTAAAATTTCTTTGTACATATAGTAGATATGACTATCTGTAAAGTTGATTTCTCTATGGCTGTTTTCTGTAATTTGAATTAGTTGAATATCAGGCATCAACATTAAAATTGGCGAGTGAGTAGCAATAATAAACTGTGTACCTTTGCGGCTTAACTGCAGAATTTTTTCAACAAAATTGATTTGATTAGTAATAGAAAGGGCAGACTCAGGTTCATCTAGAATATATAAGCCACCTTCGCCAAAGCGATGCTCGTATAAAGCACGCATTGCTTGCCCATGAGATAAGGTGTGTAAATCGCGTCCACCGTAATACATGCGAATATTGGCACCACCTTCAGGGACTTCATCTAAGTGCCGCATTTCAGTCAAGAAATTATAATACGTTTCAGAGCGATAAAAAAACACATCTCTTATTTTTTTGGCTGTCTTTGAAATACGGACATGTTGCGTATAATCAAAATGCGTATCTTCTGTTCTAAAATTAAAATTTGCAGATCCTCCTTCTGGTGGACAGCCAAATTTTAAAGCCAGACATTCGAGTAAAGTTGATTTACCGGAACCGTTTTCGCCTGTGATGACAGTGATATTTTTTTTAAATTGCATAGGATATAAATGCAAAAAAGGAAAATTATCTGCAATTGAGCTAAGCAATTCAACTTTGCTGAGTAAAACTGACATCATATTTCTCACATTTTAGTTGCGTCACTCGATAAAATCCTAATCTATTCATTATCAGAAATTAACTCAATACGCGCATACTGTTCAATCAAGTTTGCATCGAGCATATGGATATAATCCATAAACATAATATTAAAACTCCCCACCGTTTGGGCTTGATCAAAAGCAAGCTTTCCGGCAATTGCAAAATGCACATGCGCAGTAATTGCCGCCAAATGAACAGGTGCGACAGCACAGTATGCTGCGACTAAAGCACCAAGTGCACAACCTGTTGCAGTGATGCGTGGCTGTAAATGGCTACCACCTTGAATTTTGACAATGCAGGTCATTGCATTTGACAAGATATAATCGGTTTCACCTGAAATCGCCACACAACTGGTTTTAGTTAAAAGATGCTGGGCGTGATGAAACATTTCATCGCTTTTGAGGGTACTGTCTACACCTTTAGATTGGGTTAGGCGCCCTGCAAGGGCACTAATTTCAGAGGCATTACCGCGAATAACCGAGGGGTGATACTGTAATAGCGCATCGACAGCGTCACTTCGCCATTTGAGAATTGGCCCGTATCCTACAGGATCGAGCACCCAAGGAATGTGATGTTTGTGCGCCGTTTGAGCCGAAATCATCATGGCCTGCATCTGCTCTGTGGTCGGGGTACCAGTATTGATGCTAAGTGCGCCACTAATTTGGGTAAAACTCTCAGCCTCAAATGGATTGTCAATCATTGCAGGTGAGGCACCCGCTGCCAGCAAAACATTTGCCGCATAGTTGGCTGCCACGCTATTGGTAATACATTGTACCAGCGGTGCATGTGCCTGTAATTTTTCCCAAGTATCAATAACATGTTCAATAATGTTGCATGAGTTATACATGGCTGACCCCTAAAAAGAAAAAGCTTACTTGGTAAAATAATGATCTTGATGTTTGCAGTTTCGGCAAATTAACGACACATAGTCTGTTGCATCATAATCGACCTCAAGGTCGTTTGAACCACAATTCATACACCGTTTTAAAGAAAAAAAGTTAAGGCGCGGCTCAATCTTGCGCCATGCTCTCCATATAGGTTGTATAAAGATGCGTTCATCATAAGATAAAAACCGATACAAAAATATCTGACTCATTTTACTTAAGGGTAAATTCATGGGTCGAGGTAAAGTTGAGGTTTCCCATCGTTCTGTAATGGCACGCTCTCGATATTGTTCTAGCGTTTTTTTTAGTAAATTCGTATTGATGAAGCTTTCATTACGTGGCTGAAGCGCTTTTTGTGTATACAAATACTCTAATGCAGTCTGGATCAGATAGTAAATCTGACCCACCGCCAAACCATCAAGAAGTTTATAACAAAATTGCTGGAAATGACGATTGCCTGCAATTTGTATATTCCATGTGCGACAGTACATTTGCATAAATTGCACAATTTCTTGATACAACAATTCAAACAATACGTTTTTGACGTCTTCTGTCGTTTTGTAAGGAATTCCCATACTTAGATTTTCATAAAACCAATGTCTGAGCTGTTGTACGATACTAAACAAGCTAGGGTCGGAGTAGCCATCGAGTCGAACCCTCAAATAAGCAATCTGTTGTTGTTCATCAAGATGTTCAGGAATAACCAAAATACCCAAATGCAGCAGCTCTTTATACAATGCATTGTTGAAAAGATAATGTGGGCTGATGCTGTGGTACTTAATGGCATGCCAATGTACAAATTCATCGTGCGGAATATTTTCCTGCACATGATCATCTAGTAAAGCCAACAAAAACAGTTTGTGCATCAAGCTCAAGTCTTCAAGATTGAACACTTTGTCATCTTTAATCTGGTTTTTTTTCTGCTCTTGCTGACGAGCTTGTTTAATCATTTTTTTGCGTTGTTCGGTACAGCTTATGCAATGACACACACGCTTATGATCTTGAAATACACGATGCTGACAATGGCTGCATTCTTGAAATTGAACATCCTGCTCATACTCTTCTGCCTCAACCCAAAACATAGCGGCTTGGCACAGTGGGCACTGACTACTTTCATCAAGTTGTTTTTGCAGAATATTCAAAATAACACTCAGGTAAAGAACGAGAGTTGAATTATATCGCGTCTGTTCAAATTGCGACATCCAGATTTACAGATCAAATGATCAGATCAAAGCTCTCTATAAATAGAACACACAAAAAAGGCTCAAAGTTAAATCTTTGAGCCTTCTACTTTACATAAATTTAAACAGGGCAAGGCAAAGATTCGTCGTGTTGGCCAAGTTTTTTGGCTGCAATAAGGGCTTTGACCTTGCGCGAAGGTGCTTTTTCTTTACCCAAAGCATCGTAAGTATTCACAATGGCTGTGACATCCTGTGCGGTAATTTCAATTCCTTCTGCGGTCATGAACACCGCAATAACATTGGGACAAACGCCAGCACTATGCAAATCATGAATAGCTTTGATATTTTCAACGCGATGTAAGTGTTGTGTGAGTTCCATATCGATCACCTCTTCGACATTATGTATTTATACTGACTAACTTGGTCTTAGTAATAAAAGCAAAAAACGTGCACAAAGTGTAATCAAAACTTAAAAATGTAAGTCGGCGTTACAATGAAATAGATTGTCTTACTTTCAGCCAAAATTAAACAAAGCAAAAGAAAGAGCTAAAAAACTCTAGCCAAACAAAACGTTTTTTGAACATTTGTACGTACTTACAATTGAAAAATAATTCGATAAGACGCATCTTAATTTTAAATTGAAACTTCGCAGACACATTGATTAAGTTGGCGTATGATCAAATGCATACACAATAATGACTGATGCCATGCATAAGGGCAAAATAGGAAAATATATGAATATTGCGGCAAACCCTCATATTTCGGCAGATCAAACGGTTTATCTTAAAGATTATCAACAGCCATCTTTCTTGGTCGATTCGATCAACCTTGATATTCAGGTACACGATGATCATACGCACGTGTTTTCTACACTGGTGATGAAAAGAAATAGTGCAGGTGATTTAGTGCTGTTGGGGCGTGATCTTGAACTGAAATCGATCAAATTAAATGGCGAGCCGCTAAAGAGTGAAGATTACACGCTAGATGATGAGCAATTGGTGATTACCAATGCACCAGATCAACTTACACTTGAAACCCAAGTGGTGATTCATCCAGAAAGTAATACCCAGCTAGAAGGTCTGTACAAAGCCGGCGATTTGTTTGTCACGCAAAATGAACCAGAAGGTTTCCGCAAAATTACCTTTTATCCTGACCGTCCAGATGTATTGACCGTATTCACTACACGTGTTGAAGCCGATAAAAAATATCCTGTATTACTGGCTAACGGTAACTTGCTTGAAACGGGTACCGTGGGTGAAGACCGTCACTTTGCCATCTGGCAAGATCCAACTAAAAAACCAAGTTATTTATTTGCCTGTGTGATTGGTGATTTGGCTGTACTGAAGGATCAATATACGACTTCCGAAGGCCGCGATGTAGCACTTGAAATATATGCCATTGAAAAAGATATTCCAAAATGCAAAATTGCCATGGAAGCACTTAAGCATTCTATGCGTTGGGATGAAGAGCACTATGGCCGTCCATACGACTTAGACAATTATATGATTGTAGCGGTCAGCCAGTTCAACATGGGGGCTATGGAAAACAAAGGCTTAAATATTTTTAATACCTCTTGTGTGCTGGCCGATGAAGAATACACCACCGATGCCGCGATTATGCGTGTACAGTCCGTGATTGCACATGAATACTTTCATAACTGGACTGGAAACCGTATTACTTGTCGTGACTGGTTCCAGTTGTGCCTAAAAGAAGGTTTAACCGTTTTTAGAGATCAGTCATTTTCTGAAGACCTTCAATCTGCTGCGGTACAACGAATTGACGATGTCGCGGTACTCAAAGCGCATCAATTTCCAGAAGATGCTGGCCCGCTTTCGCATCCCCCACGTCCAGATCATTTTGTGGAAATTAATAATTTTTACACCGCTACGGTGTATGAAAAAGGTGCCGAAATTAACCGAATGATGGCGACACTTCTTGGCAAAGAAAAGTTCCGCCAAGGCACCGATGAGTATTTTAAGCGCTTCGATGGTCAAGCAGTTACGGTTGAAGACTGGATTAATGCACTTTCAGCTGGATCGGGTGTCGATTTATCCGCCTTTTTGATCTGGTACAACCAGCCGGGAACACCAAAGCTCGAAGTTGAGAGCAAATATCACCCCGATCAGCGCACCTATCGTTTAAACTTTAAGCAAAGTCTTAAAGCGCATCCTAAATATCCAAATTTAAAGGCCGTGCCTATTCCTGTTGCTTTGGCGCTGTTTAACCCGCAAACAGGTGAACAATACACCTTAAATAGTCCAGATTTGTTTGAAAATCAGGTGAAAGACGGTGTGTATTTATTTGATCAAGATCACGCAAGTATTGAGTTTTCAGGTGTCGATCAGCCGCCTGTCGTTTCGTTACTACGTAACTTTTCTGCACCGGTGAATCTGGTCTTTAATTATACCGATGAAGAGCTGGCATTTTTAATTCAGCACGAAACCAATGGATTTAATCAGTGGCAGGCGAGTCAAACCTTACTTGAGCGCATTTTATTGCAAGAACACTCGGTTGAGCTTTATATCGAGGCTATTCAAAAAACGTTACCTACGCTAGTACGTCAGGATCCATTATTGGCATCACGACTTTTTGATGTTCCAACAGAGGGTTATTTGGGAAGTCGTATCGATCACGATTATCAGCCTGAGCAAGTGCAGGAAAAGCGTAATTCTGTTTTAGAAACCTTGGCACGTGCATTAAATGGGTTCTGGAAAGAAACCTATTTAGCGTTGAATCCAGCACTACAACACGATTTCTCTCAAGCAATGGGAGAGCGTGCGCTTAAAAATATTATGCTCAGCATGATGGCGCGCCAAGGTGACGATGAGGTGTTCGAGCTCGCTTATACCCAGTATCAAACAACTGGCAACATGTCAGAGCGTTTAGGTGCGTTACGTGTACTGGTCTGGAACGATGCGCCTCAGGCACAGCAGGCACTTGATGACTTTTATAATCGTTATAAGGATGAGGCGCTATCGCTTGATCAGTGGTTTATGATTCAGGCGGCGAATCCTAATGCTACAGCAGAGACTATTCGTACACTTACTCAGCATCCAGATTATGATTTGGGAACACCAAACCGTGTACGCTCGGTGAGTGGTGGTTTGAGTAATAATCCTGTCAATGCATGGAGTTATGGGGTAGAGCACTATATCGATTTGGCTCAGTATTTTGACGAAAAAAATCCGATTTTAGGCTCACGCCTCTTGCAAGTATTGTCTCGCTGGTACACCTTGGCCGAGCCGCATAAAACGCGTGTAAAAGAAGCACTTCAAGCACTACAACCTAAAGTTAAATCCAAGAACGTAAAAGAGACACTCAATAGTATTTTGAGTGTCTGATCGTATCAGTTGTCAGTGAAATGATGAACGGGACTTCCATTCTTGTGAGGTCCCGTTGTAATTTGAAAGCTGGATTTTCATAAACAACAACGACTTTTATTCAAAAGGATATTATTCAATGAAAAAGAATATTTTATGGGCTGCTTTACTGCTGCCATTAGCAGCATGTTCGTCTTATCCGCATTCAGGTGAAAAAATACCAAAAATCGGTATGCCTAATCCGGCCAGCCAGTATTGTGTTGAGCAAAAAGGAAAGCTGGAAATTCGCAATGGACCAGAAGGGCAAACGGGTTATTGCCACTTGCCAAATGGACAAGTCGTTGAAGAGTGGGCATTATTTCGTTCTCAACAAAAAAACTGTATGCCAGATGAAGCCCAAAAGCTTGTTGGACAGTCGGGTTTGACTGATGAACAGATTAAACACGTATCACGTGCACAAATTGTGCGCAATATAGCACCTGGGCAGCCAGTGACCATGGATTATCGTGAAAATCGTGTCACTGTGATTACCGATCCTTCAACCAAAAAAATTGTAAAGGTCAGCTGTGGTTGATTTGATCTATTTTTAATGTTTTAAAAATAATTAAATAGTCATGCAATCTTTGAAATATAAGATTGCATGGTGTTTATAATCCATCGATCTGAATTATTCACTCGAATAGTGGATAGAAAGAGATAGATATATTTTACGAATCTATGCTTGGTTTCAGAATAAATGTTTCATTATATTTAATAATTTGACAGTGATTAGACAGAGTTGTTTATATTGAATAACCAATTGACTCAACTACTTTCTTGTTTAACTTATAAGCATATGCCATTTTGAAATGAATTTTTTCGCCATTAGGCATAGCAACATTGCCAAAGGAATATTCAATTTTACTGTGACAGGTTACATAAGCTAGGACGCAGCGCTGTTATCGATAGGATGCACTTTCAACAATTATCTTAGTGATTAATTTTTTGGAGGTCAGATGAATCATCTACAGTTTTTGCTGTTAAAACTTTCTGAGGAATGTCATCAAATTGGAAAGATTGCATCAGATAGCGCACAATTGGGTTTGCTCAATGCCAATCCTGAACAAGGAGAGCGTAATAAAGTATGCTTACACAGCAGGTTGAATCACTTAAATGCCATCCTTTTACTGTTGAATGAATCATACAATCTGGATTATCGGCCAGATGTAATGCAAATGAATAAATCTCAGGTCAAAATCAATAAAGATTTAAATCATGCGATTGGTTCAGGTATGGTCACTTTAGACGTGCCATTTCAACAATGGCACGATACAGAATTAAAGCAACAAAAATGAAAAAGCCATGAATTGATCAGAGCTTTTATAAGTTTGAACAAAAAATTATTTTTTTACAATCATCACAGGGACCACACTTTCACTGGCAACTTTTTGTGCGACACTACCTAAAACAAATTTTTTCAGCCCTGATCGGCCGTGAGAACCCATAATAATCAGATCGGCATTTACTTCATCGGCAATATTCAAAATGCCAGTCGCAGTTGGTTCTTCGCGAATGATTTTAACGTCTGTGTCGATTTGATGTGCGAGAAACTGTTGCTGAATCTGCTCAAGATGGTTTTGAGCATGTGCTTCGGCATCCATAAAGTGATTGGTAATCGCGGGGGCTACCTTATAAAAATCGACACCAACAAATGGATCGACTGCCACAACACTCATGACTGTAACTCGACTGCCAAAAGCTTGAGCAATAAAAAGTGCATGCCGGGTAGCAATTTCTGAAAGTTCCGAATCATCAACGGGAACAAGAATGTGTTGGTAGCTCATATTATTCTCCTTTATTACTCTTTTTAAAACTTAAATTACGTTTTTAGCTTAACATACTGTCTAAAAGATAAAGCCTATTTAGAATTTTTTTAGAGATAAAATTTCATATAATCAACAAATTAAACACGAATTACCAACACTAAGTTTTGTTATATACGTCCAAAAAAAAGCCCGCAAGTAATCCTTAACGGGCATCTTTTACTGCGCAAAACGCAATTAGTTTTTGAGGGCAGGTGTTGCTGCTGCAATCGCATCCGCCACCGCATCATCTTCACTACGGTTTTGTTTGGTGGTTGAACGAGCTGGCTGTTCTTCCGTATTCGCCGTTGAAACTTCCGTTTTCGGTTCGGCTTTTGGTTCTTCTTTCACTGGCGTTTCAACAGGTTTTGCGGCATGGTGCTGCTCACGACGAATCTCTGTTGTGGTATTTGGTGTTTCCATACGCTCAATTACGACGGTCTGTTCTGTGGTCGACTGTTGGTTTTGTGCCTCTTGAAGCGGTTTAAGCTCAGTTGGTTGCTGCTCCTGAGTGCTTGTTTCCATTTGAGACTGATTTTCATCTTTTGGTTGTTCTTTTTTTGAACAAGCCGTTAAAAATAAGCCAGCAGCAATCAATCCACAAATTAAGAATTTTTCATTCATGTATGTACAAATTAAATCTAGAAATAGGTGCGCCTATTATAACAATAAAAATCGCTATGAAAATCCTCGTTACAAAGTCTAATTTTCCGATAAAAATGCTGCTAGAATAGCCAATTGTTTATTGTTCTAACATTTGATGCTGAATGACTTTGCTTTATAGGTGCAGAGTAAAGTAAAATTGCCCAGCATTGCATGCCGATTTAGGCTCGATTGTACGAGAAACCCAATGACCCATTTTATTTTCGTAACTGGTGGTGTTGTTTCATCACTAGGTAAAGGTATTTCAGCTGCTTCAGTTGCTGCACTTTTAGAAGCCCGTGGTTTAAAAGTAACCATGGTAAAAATGGATCCATATATTAATGTTGATCCGGGGACAATGAGTCCATTCCAACACGGTGAAGTTTTTGTTACTGAAGATGGTGCCGAAACAGATTTAGATTTGGGCTATTACGAACGTTTCTTACGTCGTGCGAAAATGACCAAATTGAACAACTTCACCAGTGGTCGTGTTTATCAAGACGTTTTAAATAAAGAACGTCGTGGCGATTACTTAGGTGGTACGGTTCAAGTTATTCCACATATTACCGATAACATCAAAGAACGTGTTCTTGCAGCCGGTGAAGGCTATGATGTCGCGATTGTCGAAATCGGTGGTACGGTTGGTGATATCGAATCTTTACCATTTATGGAATCTGTACGTCAGTTAATGGTCGAACTTGGCCATAAGCGTACGATGTTGATGCATTTGACACTCCTCCCATATATTCGTTCAGCAGCAGAGTTGAAAACCAAACCAACTCAACATTCTGTGAAAGAATTATTGTCAATTGGTATTCAACCGGATATTTTGATCTGCCGTACAGAGCATGACGTAGATGCCGACACCAAACGTAAAATCGCATTGTTTACCAATGTTGAAGCACGTGCGGTTGTGGTATGTAAAGATGCGAAAACCATCTATCAAATTCCGCGTAACTTCTACGAGCAAAAAGTAGATGACCTCATCTGTGAGCGTTTCGGTTACAACGATTTGCCACAAGCTGATCTTTCAGATTGGGATCAGGTATGCGAAGCGTTATTTAACCCTGAATACATTGTTCGTGTCGCAATGGTGGGTAAATACGTTGAACTTCCAGATGCTTATAAGTCTGTCAATGAAGCTTTACTTCATGCGGGTATTCAAAATCGCGTAAAAGTTCAGATCGACTATGTCGATGCAGAAACGCTTGAAACCCAAGATATCTCTATTTTGTCTACGGCTGATGCTATCCTTGTACCGGGTGGTTTTGGTGAGCGTGGAACAGAAGGCAAGATGTTGGCCATCAAGTATGCGCGTGAGCAAGGTATTCCATTTTTAGGAATCTGCTTGGGCATGCAGCTTGCGGTAATTGAATACGCGCGTAATGTTGCAGGTTTGGCAGAAGCAACATCGACTGAATTTAACCGTTCGACCAAGTTCCCAATCATTGGTCTGATCACAGAGTGGTTAGACGAGCGTGGTGAACTTCAACAGCGCAGCGTTGAGTCAGATCTTGGTGGAACCATGCGTTTAGGTGCACAAAAATCTGAACTGGTCGAAGGCACCAAAACACGTCAGGTGTATGGTAAGGCTGAGATTGTAGAGCGTCATCGTCACCGCTATGAAATGAACGACCGCTTTATTGAGCCAATTGAAAAAGCGGGTATGAAAATTTCGGGCTATTCAACTGCGCAACATTTGGTTGAAACAGTCGAAATTCCTGAACATCCTTGGTTTATTGCTGTACAATTCCATCCTGAATTTACAAGTTCGCCACGTGATGGACATCCATTATTTGCTAGCTTTATCGATGCTGCGAAAAAACAGCACCTTAAAACGAAATAATACGACGCATAAACTAGGACTGTTTAAATGTCACAATTAAAACCCCAAGAGATTGTACGTTTAGGCGATATACAAATGGCAAATCATTTGCCATTTGTATTATTTGGCGGAATGAATGTACTTGAGTCGAAAGATCTTGCATTTGAAATTGCAGAAACTTATGTAGATATCTGCAAACGCCTTGAAATCCCTTACGTTTTTAAAGCAAGTTTTGATAAAGCAAACCGTTCAAGCCTACATTCGTTTCGTGGTCCTGGCCTCGAAAAAGGTATTGAATGGCTCGGTGAAATTAAAAAACATTTTAATGTTCCAATTATTACCGATGTGCATGAACCGTATCAGGCTGCTCCTGTTGCAGAGGTTGCCGATATTATTCAATTGCCTGCATTCTTGAGCCGTCAAACGGATCTGGTTGAGGCAATGGCAAAAACCCAAGCCATTATTAATATTAAAAAAGCACAATTCTTGTCGCCGCGTGAAATGAATCATATCTTGAACAAGTGCCTTGAAGCGGGCAATGATAAGCTGATTCTATGTGAGCGTGGAACCTCTTTTGGCTACAACAATCTTGTGGTCGACATGCTTGGTTTCGACACCATGAAAGAGATGAATGTGCCGGTATTCTTTGATGTCACGCATGCACTTCAAACACCTGGTGGTCGAGCTGACTCGGCAGGTGGACGCCGTGCACAAATTACGACATTAGCTCGCGCAGGGATGGCGACTGGATTGGCTGGATTGTTCTTGGAAGCACATCCAGATCCTGAAAAAGCCAAATGTGATGGTCCTTGTGCGTTACGCCTATCACAGCTTGAGCCTTTCTTGGCACAATTAAAAGAATTGGATACTTTAGTTAAAGGATTCAATAAGTTAAATACTGATTGATGCAAATGATTGCATCTTATTTTTCATTCAATTGAGGAATTGTTCATGAGCCAAATCGTTGACATTCGTGCACGTGAAATTTTGGACTCTCGTGGTAACCCGACCATCGAAGCAGACGTAATCTTAGCATCTGGCGTAGTTGGTCGTGCATGTGCACCATCTGGTGCTTCAACTGGTTCTCGTGAAGCGTTAGAACTTCGTGATGGCGATAAAGCACGCTATTTGGGTAAAGGCGTTAAAACTGCGGTGAATAACGTCAACACCGTTATCCGTGACGCTTTAGTGGGCAAATCAGTATTTGAACAAAAAGACATCGACAACACGATGATCGAGCTTGATGGTACTGAAAATAAAGAAAAATTAGGTGCGAATGCAACTTTGGCGGTATCACTAGCTGCTGCACGCGCTGCTGCCGATGAAAAGAAAATCCCTCTTTTCCAATACATCGCAGACTTACGTGGTCAAACCATCTTGACGATGCCTGTACCTATGATGAACATCATCAATGGTGGTTCGCATGCAGACAATAACGTTGATATTCAAGAGTTTATGATTGAGCCTGTTGGCTTCACTTCATTCTCTGAAGCATTGCGTGCAGGTGCTGAAATCTTCCATTCTCTAAAATCAGTTTTAAACAAAAAAGGTTTAAACACTGCTGTGGGTGATGAAGGTGGTTTTGCGCCAAACTTGCGTTCTAATGAAGAGGCAATTACTGTTATTCTTGAAGCGATTGGTCAAACTGGCTACAAGGCGGGTTCTGACATCATGCTTGCACTTGACTGTGCATCTTCAGAATTTTATAAAAATGGTCAGTACATCTTAGCAGGTGAAGGCAATAAAGCATTCACAAGCAACCAGTTCTCTGACTATTTAGCAGGTCTTGTAAACCAGTATCCAATTATCTCAATTGAAGATGGTTTAGATGAGTCGGATTGGGAAGGTTGGTCTTACTTGACATCGATTCTGGGTGACAAAATCCAGTTGGTGGGTGATGACCTGTTTGTAACCAATCCAAAAATCCTTCAACGTGGTATCAATGAGAAAGTAGGTAACTCTATCTTAATCAAGTACAACCAAATTGGTACGTTGACTGAAACGCTAGATGCAATCTATTTAGCGAAAGACAATGGTTATTCTACAGTGATTTCACACCGTTCAGGTGAAACTGAAGATTCAACTATTGCAGATCTTGCAGTAGGTACTGCTGCGGGTCAAATCAAAACAGGTTCATTGTGCCGTTCTGATCGTGTATCAAAATACAACCAGTTGCTTCGTATTGAAGAGTTAACTAAAGCGGCTTACCGTGGTAAGGCGGAATTCAAAGGTTTAAATTAAGCTTTGAATGTAATTGCAAATCATCGTCAGTTTTGAATTGAAGAGATTTGTAGGCAATAAAAGGTGCTATGTTTAATAGCACCTTTTTATTTTAGAGTGATATTTTCGCATTTAGTGATTCATACACTGCACAACAGTTTTTGAAATGAGTTGCTAATTTAAAGAGTGTGGAAACTGACTATATTTCTCTATTGAGCAATGAAAAGTGGCTGAATTACATTTAAAGCGCCCAGAAGAATTGCAAAAAATAGCATAAAATTAATAGCAGAAAGTTGCCTTAGTTTTGAGTAGATTACTCAAATCATACCCGATAGACCCTTTTCAATTGAGATGAACTTTGACAAAATGAGACGCGTCAAAAAGGTCAATAACGTTATGATTGGCTTTTAATTTTTTTATTTAGATTTGGCCACAATTGTGCATGCCAAGTTTCAAATTGTTATATCATACAAAACATTAAAGGATGTTTTAATTGAAGTGCTCAAGACTATGTTAGAAGTTTTTAAGTCTACTTCGAGCAAACTTATATTGGGGCTTGTCATCATTTTGGTTGCAGGTCTTCAGTACAGTTTCTGGTGGGGTGAGGGTGGTTATTTTCCGCATCAAGCCTTAACACAGCAAATTGCTCAACAAGCTGAAATCAATCAAGAATTAAAAGAGCGAAATCGAATTCTTGCTGCTGAAGTCTATGATCTGAAAAATGGCACAGAGGCGATTGAAGAACATGCACGTCTCGATTTGGGTTTAATTAAGCCTCATGAAACCTTTGTTCAAATGAGTACGATTAGTACCCAGTACAAGCCGATTTATATCGATCCAAATGCTAAAGTAGATATGCAAACCAATGAAACCCCACCAACACCCGACATTCCAGACTAAGTTATGGGCAATTATTCCTGCTGCTGGAAGCGGGTCGCGTTTTTCTAAAACCGAGTTAAAACAATACCAGTTGATTGATGATAAAACTGTTTTAGAACACACAGTTGATCGATTAAATGGCTTACCCCTAGATGGTTATGTTTTGGCCATTGGTCAAGATGATAATATTGCCCAGACACTTCCTTTAAAGAATCGCCAGAAAGCACATTTTTGTTTAGGTGGTAAAGAACGAGCCGACTCAGTATTAAATGCGCTGAATCATCTTATGCGCTTTGCTTCAGAAGATGACTATGTTTTGGTGCATGATGCTGCTCGTCCATGTGTGAGCTTGCCCAACCTAGAGGCATTAATGACACATTGTACAACGCATGGTGTACATGCCATTTTGGCAACACCTGTCAGAGATACGCTTAAACGAGTACAACAACAGCCAAAAATTGAGAAAACTGTTGATCGAAGTTTTCTGTGGCAGGCCCAAACACCGCAAATGGCAAAGCTGGGTATTTTAAAGCACTGTATCGAGTACGCTTTGTTGAACCAAATTCCGATCACAGATGAAGCAAGCGCATTAGAATATATGGGTGAAACTGTAGATGTGGTTCAAGGGCGTTCTGATAACATTAAAATTACTTATTCAGAGGATTTACAACTTGCTCGCCTGATTCTAAATGCACAGCGGCAGAGTTGATTTGGGTCAATATTTTTTAAAGCGCTTGTATTTGAAAAGATACAGGCGCTTTTTTTATACACTACAATTCATTAACGATAATAAGTTGATTTTATACTGAATTGGCATATACATTGCTTTTATAAACATAATGATTATTGCAGGAGAGATGTCCTTTTAGGATACGCCGAAGGAGCAACGACCCCGGAAACTCTCAGGCAAAAGGACTGTAGTGATCGATAAGTAATCTGGAGAGAAGTATCTTAGTATACTCACCGAAGGGGATGGTCGACAGATTTATGGTAAATCTCGTCGCATCGAAGCTCTCAGGTACCATGACAGATGGGGCAACTTCTGAAATGTTGTAACATTTCAAAGGAGCAATTATGTCTCATATTATTGTGATTGGTGCGGGTATTACAGGTGTTACATCGGCCTATGAGCTGGCGAAATTGGGGTATCAGGTCACGGTGATTGACCGACATTTATTTCCAGCCATGGAAACATCATTTGCCAATGGTGGACAACTTTCAGCCTGTAATGCAGAAGTCTGGAATCAAAAATCTACAGTGGCCAAGGGCATCAAATGGATGTCTCACAAAGATGCACCGTTACTGTTAAATCCTTCATTTAATTTGCATAAATATAGTTGGCTATTTGAGTTTTTATCGCAAATCAGAAATTATGAAAAAAATACCATCGATACAGTACGATTGGCACTTTTAGCCCGTCAACGCCTGTTTGAAATTGCTAAAGATGAAAATATTG
The DNA here is from genome assembly GCA_029449295.1 of Zea luxurians. Lineage (NCBI taxonomy): Eukaryota > Viridiplantae > Streptophyta > Magnoliopsida > Poales > Poaceae > Zea > Zea luxurians. The sequence continues at coordinate 278,976 of JAOPSE010000645.1, read as the reverse complement.
ATTTTAATCTGGAAAAGCGCGGTATTTTGCACATTTATCATAATGAATCGGACTATATCGTTGCCAAAAATGTGAATGATCTGCTGGTTAAAGGTCAGCTTGAGCGCTTTGGTGTCACGCCTGAACAAATGAAGCAGATTGAGCCGACTTTGGCAGGTGAATATTTTGGTGGATATTATACGCCTGGAGATGCAACAGGCGACATTCATAAATTTAGTGTGGGGTTGGCCGAGCGCTCAAAAACGTATGGCGTGAATTACCAGTTTGGTTGGGATGTCAAAGATGTTCAGTTAAATGAGCATATGGTTCGTGTGACGTGTTTACCAAGTGATGAAAACATGTCGCAGTTATCAAAAGAAGAGCTTTGTATTGAGGCCGACGGTATTATTGTCTGTGGTGGTGTGGGAAGTTATCAGCTTGCACATATGCTGGGCGATCGAGTAAATGTATATCCAGTCAAAGGATATTCGATTACGGTGCAATTGAAGGATACGAAAAGCATTGCCAACGCGCCTTGGGTGAGTTTGCTCGATGAGCGTGCCAAGATCGTGACATCACGCTTAGGAGAAGATCGCTTACGTGTAGCCGGGACTGCCGAATTTAATGGCTATAACCGAGATATTCGGACAGATCGTATTCAACCTTTAATTAACTGGGTGAATGAAAACTTTGATCTTTCCACCGAACATGTAGTGCCTTGGGCAGGCTTAAGACCTATGATGCCCAACATGATGCCGGTTGTAAAACAGGGCAAACATCCACGTGTATTTTACAACACTGGACATGGCCATTTAGGATGGACACTTTCAGCGGCAACTGCTTCCATGATTAGTCAAGAAATTGCGATGAAGGTTCCTGCCTAAGCATACACACGGCATGCATTCAGGTGTATGCCGATTTAATCGTAAAGCCGATAAATACCTGTAAAACGCTCACAGCCTTTTTGCTCGGTTTTAACAACTAAAAGGCTTTTTTGAAAATTAAATGTATACGCACAGTCGTGCTCGTTATCGACAATCTGATTTTTCTTCTCAGGTGAGGTATAAGCTAAAAAAGGTACAGTTTGGGTTTCAGATCGATTGTTCGGATTTCGATATGCAATTCCTTCAATCTTGATTTTATCTTTGCTTAATTGATGAACTTGTAAATGAACTGGCGATGTGGCTAATGTTCCATTGTCATATTTGAGAAAATGCTGTGTAAGCGTTTGATTTAAAGATGTATAAGTATTGAGTTCATCGGAACGAACGTCAAATTGTTGCTTGATACATTGAGAGGTTTTGCAAAGTTTGGTGTGATTCAGCCACAAGGTGTGAGTGTCTTTGAGCAACTGAACCGGTGCATCTGAAACCAGATAAGCGATTAAAAATTTGCTGTCGAGTGCTTGGCGTGAGCTTTTAAACGTACCTGAGCAGATCTTTCCCTCAAGCGGTGTATCAGATTTTGCATCACAATTGCTCAATGGAAAAGCTTGGGCAAATGTACACCATCCACCAATCATTAGAACATAAGCTACGTTTTTTAAAGGAAATCTATCTGTATTAAACGGCATGATCGCTTATACTTTCATTTGACTTTGCTTCACGTACTATAGCGAAACCGCAAGCCAGAATACAAGATGAGTTGTTTATTTATAGAAGGAATGAATAGTGGTTGTACAAGTTCGAATTGGCCAGGGATTAGATGTGCATGCCTTTGAAGAAGGCGATCATGTCACACTGGCTGGAGTCAAGATTCCGCATTCACATGGCTTAAAAGCGCATTCAGATGGTGATGTCGTGTTACATGCATTGTCCGATGCACTTTTAGGAGCATTGGCACTAGGCGATATTGGTCAGCACTTTCCAGATACAGATCCAGCATTTAAAGGTGCGGATAGCCGAGTATTGCTTAAACATGTTTATCAGCTTATTTTGGATCGTGGCTATGTACTCAATAATGCGGATATCACGGTTGCCTGTGAGCGACCTAAGCTAGCCAAGCATAATCTTGACATGCGTCAGAGTATTGCCGATGTTTTGGAGGTTGATGTGACGCAGATCAGTATCAAGGCCACTACCACCGAACAGCTGGGTTTTACGGGACGTCAGGAAGGTATTCTGGCTACAGCAGCTGTATTGATCTCGCATCAGGTAAAATGATCGGATTGATTCATGGTATTTTGAATATCGCGTGTTGCTTTGCGGCCTTGAAGCTGTAAAGCAATACTATGAATAATGCCCGTCCAAGTTTCGTTGGGTTGCCACACTTCTTCAAGTTGTGTTTGGGCCTCTGAAATATCAATATCCATATAATATTGACGATATAGGTACATCAAACAACTGACCCGATAATTTTTAGCACAATGAATCCAGACCATTTCATTACCGACAAGATGGTCAATCAGGTCTAAAATTAACAAGCCTTGTTCAGCATTTGGCATGTCCCATAACATAGGCAAATGGATATAATTGAGCCCAAGTTCGAGACAGATTCGATCTTCATGATCTAAGTGTGGATCGGCATCATTTAAGGCCAGATTAATGACGGTACTAAAGCCATATTCTTTAATAGACTTAAGCTGTTCTGCGCTTGGTTGACCAGAACTAAAAAGATGTGCATGGATAGGTGCGAAGGCTGGAATTTCAGCAAGAGATTGTTCTAAAAATGTCATAAGCGTTTTGCTGAGTATTCATATTAAAGCTTAAAAATCACTTATAACCAATTCTTTATAACAAATCCAGACAATTTCGCTTATTCGTGACGAATCAAAAAATCATGACATAAAAAAAGAGAGGATAACCTCTCTTTTTTATAACACGTATAACTTAAGCTTTCTGTGCAACCAAAGGTGCTGCTTCACGTCGCTTGAGTAAAGCGTAGCTCAGACCTGTTACCAAGCTGCCTGCAGCAATCGCAATGAGATACAGCCACGCGTGGTTGATTGCATTTGGAATCAGCAATACAAATACGCCACCATGCGGTGTAACCAGCTCGCAATGAAATAGTGCAACAAGCGCACCTGTGACTGCACCACCAGCGATACAGGTTGGAATTACTCGCATCGGATCTTTTGCTGCAAATGGAATTGCACCTTCAGAAATAAAACACAAGCCCAAAACAAATGCAGCCTTACCTGCATCGCGTTCGCCCGTATTAAATTTATTTTTCGCAAAGAATGTAGCCAGCGCCATTCCAAGTGCAGGTACCATACCGCCCGCCATTGTGGCAGCCATTGGCATATACGTATTGGTGGTTAAAAGGCCTACAGTAAAAGCATAAGCTGCTTTGTTGATTGGCCCACCCAAATCGATACACATCATCGATGCCAAAACAATTCCCATCAACACAGCGTTGGTTGTACCCATGTTGTTCAGGAAGTCTTTCATCATTTCAAAGATTTGAGCAACCGGACTACCCACAACATAGTACATGATCAAACCAACCGATAATGTTCCCAATAATGGAACAATGAGGATTGGTTTTAATGACTCAAGGCTGGTTGGCAACTTGATTTTTTTGGCTAAAAACAACGCGATATAACCAGCAAGGAAACCTGAAACAATCCCGCCCAAAAAGCCTGCTTGTAACTGGGTCGCCAATAAGCCACCAATCAGTCCTGGTGTTAAGCCTGGGCGGTCGGCAATTGAATAGGCAATATAGCCAGACAACATCGGTACCATAAGTGTAAAAGCTGTTACACCAATTTGCTTCAAAATATAAGCTAAACTTCCGCTTTGTTCAGCAGCATTTAAACCAAAACATAGCGATAGTGCGATAAGCAAGCCACCCGCAACCACCATAGGTAGCATGAAAGAAACACCTGTAAGTAGGTGTTTGTACACGCCAGCCTTTTCTTTTGTTGCTGAGCCAGACGCTGCGGTTGCAGCTTGCTTGGACGATTCAAGAACTTTAGCTTCGCTAATCGCTTGTTGAAACGCCTTGTCAGTTTGTTTTAAGGCAAAGCCTGTGCTGCAACGATAAACGCGTTTGCCCACAAAGCGGTCGGTATTCACTTCAATATCTGTTGCCAAAATGACAATGTCGGCCGCTTCAATCGCTTCTGCTGTCAGAATGTTTTTTGCGCCAACAGAGCCTTGGGTTTCAACATCAATGATATAGTCGTGCTTGGTCGCACCTTGTTGTAAAGCCTCAGCAGCCATAAATGTGTGCGCTACACCCGTTGGGCAAGCTGTGATTGCAACAAAGCGTTTTGCCTGATTGCCAGTTGAAGCTGTGAGTGAGGCAGACTCACTTGCAGCTTGAGCATTGTTTAAGGCATGGCTGAGTAATTCATCTGTATTCTTTGTGGCATCATCCAAACGAATTTGTGCGACCAAGTTTGCAGGGTACGCAGCAACATTACTCGGTAGATCACCCAGAAACACCACAACATCGACATTATGCTGTGGAATGTCATCTTTTGATGCAATAGTCGTGCTGGTATAGCCCAATTTGTTTGCAGATTGAGTCAACTTTTTTGCCAAAATCGAAGCATTGACGTACTGCTGCGTACTATTGATCACAAATAAGAGGGATTGAACTGTCTGCATCAGATTAACTCAATGATTTGATAGTGGTTTGTTGTTTAAGATTCAACAGCTTTTCTTCTGTTGGTACGCGAAAGCCAATTTGGCTCACAGCATTACTTGCAATTGCAGTTGCCGTTTGAAGTGTTTCTTCGGCAGAGAGCTTGCTGACCAAACCATGTATCATTCCTGCCAACAATGAATCACCTGCACCTACTGTACTTTTCACTTCTACTTTAGGCGGCAACGATTTTAATGCTTGAGCAGGGTTGAGCCAGTGCACGCCGTCTTCACCCATCGAAATCACAACATGCTCAATACGGCTATCGAGCGCTTTAAACAATTCGATTTGTTCAGACAGTTCGGTGAGCTTCTTACCATAACTTTCTTCAAGTTCATCGGTATTGGGTTTGATCATCCAAGGATGCATTGAAATCGCGGCGACAAGTGCTTCACCACTGGTATCAATTGCGACCAGTTTATTGGCTTTTTGCAACATATCCATCAATGCTTTTAAATCGTCTACTGAAAATCCTTGTGGCAAACTTCCACCAATGACAACGCATTCGACTTCTTGAGCAGCCTGATGAATCTGAAGCATCAAGCGTTGCTTGTCACTTTCGGAAACCAGAAAACCTTTACCGTTAATATCCGTCATGCGGCCAGAGTGTTCTGCAATTTTGACATTCTGGCGTGTTTCGCCCGGAATATAGATAAACTGATTTTCAAAGTGCATTTCTTCAAAGTGGCGATCAAAAATCTCTCGATTTCTTACCCCTAAGAAGCCCGAAACAATGACATCATGCCCCAAATCATGTAAGACCTGTGCAACATTTAATCCTTTACCTGCAGCATGTAATTGTACATGCTGCTGACGATTGACTGCACCGACATGAAGTGTTTCAAGTTCGATAGTGATATCAATAGCTGGATTTAGAGTAATAGTTAAAATTTTTGCCATGGGTTGTTATTCCGCCAATTCACGAACTGTAGTCGCACTATCGCAAAGCAATGCTTTTTGCGCGAGTTTTTGACACTCAGCATAATTTAAGTGACGCACTTGAGCCTTAACCAGTGGAATGCTGGAAATAGACATACTGAGCTCATCAACGCCAAGTCCCATTAAGATCGGTACAGCCTTTGGATCTGCGGCAAGTTCACCACAAATACCCACCCATTTATTATTGGCATGTGCAGCGCGAACCGTTTGATCGATCAGTAGCAAGACGCTCGGATGTAGTCCATCTGCTTCAGCCGATAAAATCGGATGACCACGGTCAATTGCCATGGTGTATTGCGTTAAGTCATTTGTACCGATACTAAAGAAGTCGACCTCTTTAGCCAAAATAGGCGTTAAGAGTGCTGCGGAAGGAACCTCAATCATGATGCCGACTTCAAGATTTTGACACGGATATTGCTCAAGTACTTCGTCTAAGATGCCTTTTGCAGCGCGCCATTCTTCAACTCGACCAACCATTGGGAACATAATGCGCAGTGGGCGATTATCTGCCGATTTAAGCAATGCAATTAATTGCTGACGCAGTAATGTTGGTTTGCGTAAAGTCAAACGAATACCGCGTAATCCCAAAAACGGATTTTCTTCGGCTGCAATCGGTAAGTATGGAAGTGGCTTGTCTCCACCTACATCAAGTGTACGAACGACAAGTGGACGGCCTTCGAGTGCATCAAGTACATGACGGTAATCTTTTTCTTGAGCTAATTCATCTGGTGCGCTGTTATGCGACATAAACACCAGTTCAGTACGCAATAAGCCAATGGCTTCTGCGCCGTTTTGAACAGCTTTAGCCGTATCGACAATTTTTCCAACATTGGCAGCAATTTCGATTTGGTGCTGGTCTGTGGTAATCGCTGGCTCGTGTGCAGATTTTTCAGCTTCTTCACGGCGTAGACGCTGTACTTCGCGTTCACGAATTGCATGTTCAATCTGTTCAGGTGAAGGATTCACTTCGAATTCACCTGTGTCACCGTTAATGAGTACAACTGCATGCGAATCAATGTTCAGTACGGCATCACCTGCACCCACAACAGCCGGAATACCTAATGCACGAGCGACAATGGCACTATGCGCACTTGCACCACCAATCGACGTCAAAATACCTGCGACACGGTCTTTGTTTAGGCGGGCAACATCGCTCGGACCTACATCATGCATAATCAGGATATAAGGTTGCTCTGGCTCTTCCACTTCAGGCTCATTACACAAAATGGCCAAAACCTTATCGCCGATATCACGCAAATCAGCAGCACGCTCTGCAAGCAGTTTATCCTTCAAGCCTTCTTGTGCCTTGGCTGCTTTTTCAATATGTTCATGCCATGCAGCGGCCGCACTTAAATTGTGATTTAACGCCAAATGAACTTGTTGAATCAGATCTGGGTCATCAAGCATTTCAAGGTGAGCAAGAAAAATTTGCTTGATGTCTTTCGATGCAGATTTTGAAATGTATTGGTGAATGGTGTTTTTAACCGTACGAATTGCAATTTCAAGCTTTTCTTTTTCTTCTTTTAAACTGCCTGCATAACGATCGTAATTAAATTTTTTCGGCTTAATGACATGCGCAGGGCCAAATGCTAAACCAGAAGAGGCTGCAATACCGCAATGGGTAATTTCATACTGTTCGGTTTCAGCCGAGGTATCCTGATCAAGTACTGAATTTAAAAACAGATTTTCTTCAATTGGCTCAACTTCTTCACCTAAACCATCACGTACAGCCTCGACAATCTGATCGAGTGCCAAAATTGCATCCGTATTAGGTTCTGCAATAAAGGTTAGGCGTTGACCGCGTTGACAACCCAAAGACAGGAGTTTAGTCAGGCTTTTTGCAGAAACAAAACTACCACTATCTACTGATACCTGAAGATCACCACTAAAGGTTTTGGTGAGGTTCACCAGTTGTGTTGCCGGGCGTGCATGTAAACCATGGGCATTGGCAAGTAAAATATTGCGTGAAGGCCAGTCTGGAATTGTTTCTGCACCAACAAGTTTGGCAATTTGATTGCTAGATTGCTCATCGTCTAGCTGTTGTTGTACTTGTGGTAGAAACAGCACATCCATCAAGCGGTTAAATTGTTGTGTATCGAGCTGTTCATTTTCAGCAATACAAATCAGGGTTTTGATGGTACTGCCTTGAAAAGCCAATGGTTGATTCGCTTTCACAATACTCACGGCAGGTTGTTTTACATAACCTGAACCTGAAATTGACCAAAGATCATCTTGAATTTGAATCGTATTTTTAGGATTAAGTTGACTAATAAAACCAGGTTCAACCAATTTTTGTTGTTTGAGAAGCTTACTTGCATTCCAGAAGAAGTCTTCGATATCGTCAACCTGTGTATCGGTTTGAATTAAATTTTCATGCAAGACCAATGATTGGGGCTGTGCTTGTAAAATTTCGATAATCTGTTCTGCTGTTGTAGCAGACTTAACCAACTCATGTACATCTTTACTCAACGCACGCGTCAGAATTTGTAAAACCTGCAAATGTTCATCTGATTTTGCTGCAATAACCACAGCCAAGTAAATAACATTTTCACCGTCCCAGACAACGCCGTCTGGAAAATGTGCTAAACGAACACCTGTGTTTAAAATAAATTCTCGTGATTGTGGTGTTCCATGTGGAATCGCAATCCCTTGACCCAAATATGTCGCGCTTTGCTTTTCACGTGCCTCTAGTCCAGAAAGATATTCAGCAGTTACGAGTTGGTCTTCAACCAGAATATTTATTAAACATTGTAGCGCTTCTGCTTTATCACCAGCATGTTGATGCATGTGAACATGTTGGGGCTCAAGTACTAACATAAAGCTTCCTTTGATAATTTTAATGAAGACCTTGAAATGCTCAGGATATAAAAAAGAAGCCAATTCATCGTCATTTTAAATCAAGTTAAACTTAAAAATAGGACTTAGCTTCCGGTGAAACTTTAACAGAACTTCATAAAATTATCGATATGATAAAGTACCAACTCACTTATTTTTTAGTCAAAAGCTCAAACAAAAATAGAAACTTTTCTGCAAGTTACATATAATTCGTCAAATTGATTTAGTAAGTGGATGCGGCTATAAAAGTGGGTGACTTTAAACGCAAGTATTAAGCGGGAGTAATGATGCGAGTAATTGAACGTATTTTAAAGCGATAAGTCATGATATTTTGAAGAGAACATATAAGATTAAATAAGACAGAAGGGCAATTGGCAAAAATGGTCAAAAAATAAAAATAATAAAAGTTAGTACGTAATTTAAGCTCAAACAGATGAAAAAAATGGATGATTACTCATCCATTTTCTCTAATTTAGATTTGGCTCTTTCGGCACCCAGTTTTCGAAACTTATGGTCGACGAAAGCCCAGACACAGAAGGCGAAAGATACGATCAAGGCATAGCCAAAGTATTCAGGCTTTAAGTTACCCTTAATCATGCCTTGAAACATGATCGTAAGCATCAGAGCAAACGTGGTTACTCCGTATACGACCATATTTGAGGTCTTCAGAGTGTTAATGAAGACTTGCTTATTGAAATGTATTGATGACATCTCCACCCCTCCCATGTTTGTTTACGTTTAAATCACAGTAGCGAATCGCTATATCATTTGTTGTACTGCGATTTAGATTCTATTTCAAGAGTTGATACTATTATTTTTTCACTTGATATACAAAAATGATAATACACTGCATCATTATTCAAGAAAAATAATAATATTTAGCTTGAAAATATTAAAGCATCTTAAAGTGTAGCTTCAGTATACGATAGGAATAACACGATTAGTATTCGACAAAAGTGTCACGTGGATGCTTGATCATTATCAAGCAAAAAATGAGCCAGAAAAGACAGTTTTAGAATTTTTATCAGTATCAAATAAAAAATGCCTGTTTTGGGTAAAAACAACGGCATTTTTATTGATTGCAAGATGCGGCTTGGATAAAGCACGCGCTTACATTAACGATGCGTAAAAACGATTAATTTTTCATTTTATCGATCACAATAGAAATGACGAGTACCACTAAAGATGGGATCAACCATGCTAAATTTTGCTCATTGAGTGGCAAATGCTGCACAAACGATGGAAGTGCATCTGTGAAACCGGCTGTTTTTAAGCCTTCTATAATACCAAACAAGAATGAGCATGCAGTCACAGGGCCTACAACGTTGGATGGTTTTTTCCAGAATTTCCAGAAGAAACTCAGCATAATCACCACAATTGCAGGTGGATAAATTGCAGTCAGCACCGGTACCGACACCGCAATCAGTTTGGTTAAACCAAGATTTGAGATAATGAGCGAGAAACCGACCAGTACAAATACAAATAACTTGTAAGGAAGTTTGGTTAATTGCGCAAAATACTCGGCACATGCACAGGTGAGACCAATCGCGGTCACCATACAGGCAAGGAAAATCAGGCCAGATAAAAACCAAGTACCTAGGTTTCCAAAGGCATGCTGCACATAAGCGTGCAAAATCACAGCACCGTTGCTCGCATTTGGTGCAACTTCATGACTACCTAAGCCGAGTTTAAACAAGCTTAAATAGACCAGCGTTAAACCAATACCAGAAATAATGCTGGCAATGACAGCATAACGTGTGACCAGTTTCGGATCGCGTACACCACGCGAGTAAATCGCCTGAATAATGACGATACCAAAAACCAGTGCACCCAAAGTATCCATAGTCAAATAGCCATTTACAAAACCTTCCGACACCGGGTTGGTGACGTAGTTGTTGATGGCTGGTGGGATATAACCTGATGGAATTGCAACCGCAGCAATACCTAAAATCGCCAAGGCGAAAATCTTAAGAGGCGCCAGTACATGGCCAACGGTATCGAGAAGTTTGTTTGGATACAATGAAACCAAAGTTACTACAGCAAAATACACGATACTGTAGATCAGCAAACTGCTTGCAGATGTGCCAAAAAACGACGAAAAGCCAATTTCATACGAAACAGTAGCAGTTCGTGGAGTAGCAAAAAGTGGACCGACAGACAGATAACACACAACGGTCAAAATTAAGCTGAAAACACGTCCAAGCGGTGAACTGATCATCGCGATTGAACCTTCCATACGAGACAAGGCCATAATCGTGATGACTGGTAGACCCACTGCGGTGATCAAGAATCCTGCAGCAGCCAGCCAGACGTGTTCACCTGCTTGTTGTGCAACAATCGGTGGGAAGATAATATTGCCAGCCCCAATAAATAGAGCAAAGGTCATAAACCCCAATGCAATAATATCTGAAGTACGAAGACTAGTCATAAAAAAGGTGAGACGCAGTAAAGAAGCGCGAATTTTAGAGCAAAAGGAGCCATTTTTGTGCAATTCGCACGGCTCAAAAATTAATAAAAACACCTATTTGCTGCCTGATTGTTTAGTAAAAAAGCACACTGTTTAATTTATATACTTGATATCTTTGCCAACATTTTTAATTTCAAACTTTTATTGCGAATAAAATTTTTACTCATTTATTCATCAAATTTACATTAAATGTGCAAATATTAATCTATTTTGAGTTTTTATTGTGATGTGTCGAATTGGAAATTGAGCCATTCCATGATAGTTATGTTAATGATTCTCAAAACTAGTATAATAAGTCGGATACGACCGAGGGTGATTACATGCGTGCATCAACTGTAACGATTAAAGACCAGCAAGACTTAGAACATCTACGTGTATCTGGGCGTTTGGCTGCTCAAGTACTTGAAATGATCGGTCAATTTGTAAAGCCTGGCGTGAGTACAGATGAGCTTGATCAACGTTGTAATGATTTTATTGTAAATACGCTGAACGTAATTCCAGCAAATGTCGGCTATCACGGTTTTACCAAGACCATCTGTACCTCAGTCAATGAGGTAGTCTGTCATGGTATTCCATCGCCAAGTAAAATTTTACAAGATGGCGATATTATCAATATCGATGTTGCGATTATTAAAGATGGATATTTTGGCGATACCAGCCGCATGTATCTGGTAGGAGATGTACAACCAGAAGCAAAAAAACTGGTGATGACCACTTATAATGCGATGCGTGCCGGAATACTCAGTGTCAAACCTGGCGCTACTTTGGGCGACATTGGTCATGCCATTCAAAAAGTTGCCGAAACTGAAGGTTATTCCATTGTGCGTGAATATTGTGGTCATGGAATTGGAAAGGTCTATCATGAACAGCCGAATATTCTGCACTATGGTCAACCGAATCAGGGCATGGTATTGCAAAAGGGGATGGTATTTACCATTGAACCGATGGTAAATGCGGGCAAACAGCATGTGAAAGAATTGAGTGATGGCTGGACTGTGGTAACCACGGATAAATCTTTATCTGCACAATGGGAACATATGGTGGCGGTGACTGATACAGGTTTTGAGTTACTCACGCCGTGGCCAGAAGGAACCGGAATTTATCCTGAAATTGAACAATCAATATAAGTTGTAAACAGACCTCAACATGTGTCTAAAGCATTTTGAGGTCTGCACAAATAAGAAATCATGATCATTTTTAGTTTAAAAAATCTAAAACACAATAATGAGACATCATCATGACCTATAAATATGAATATGCGGGATTTTGGTTGCGTGTAGGTGCAACAATTATTGATACCTTGATTATTATGCTTGCAGTGATTCCTGCGGCTTGGATTTTTTACCATGGCGATATGGATTTGATCTTTTCGACTGGATTAAGTGATCGACAATCTTCGCCTTGGTTTGATGCAATCATCAACTACGTTTTTCCATTTATTTATTCCATTTTGTTTTGGATTTTTTTAAAAGGAACACCTGGCAAACGTCTGATGCGCTTAAAAGTACTCGATGAACAAACGGGACATCCCTTAACATGGGGGCAAGCTATTTTGCGCTATATTGGTTATTTTCCATCTACTTTGGTTTTATTTTTGGGCTTTTTCTGGATCGCTTTTGATAGCAAGAAGCAAGGCTGGCATGACAAAATGGCCAAAACCGTAGTGGTTCGCGAGCTGTAGACCGCTAAAATTTTTAAATGCACGTCTTGTAAATTAATTTTAGAGAAATATAATACGTGCAAATTTAATACGAGGAGACCCTAAGTGGGAAGTTGTTCGAGGTTGTGCTGTCAAACGGTTAAGCGCGTTATTCTCTGAGCAAGTTAGTACACATTTAGGGTGGCTATCTTGCAATGAGATAGCCTGTTTATCATTTTTCATCATGTTCTTCTTATCCGTCTGCATTTTTTGCTGGGCAGAATGTCGTCTTCTTGCTTAGGCCTCCTGTGATCTGGGAGAAGCCTATGTGGTTACATGCTTCGTTACTAAAACTCTTGAGCATGCAATGCTTATGTGCGTGGCTGTGTATTTTGTTTATGCAATATGTACACGCAAGCCCGCTTTTAAATACTGATGATCCTGAGATCACAGCGTATGCCCATTGCCAGCTTGAGACTTCTGTTGTGGCGTCTAAGCCATCAGCAACTGTTTCACAGTACAATACAGCCTGCCAAGTAGTGAAAGGTGTAGAAACATCACTTGGATATGCGAACACCTCTGCCACAGCCAACTCGACAGCATGGTCTGCGCAAATTAAATCGGTATTGGTGCCCATGCAACGCTGGGGACTTGCCGCAAGCCTTAGCACAACAAAAAATGATTCACCGGTAGGGGACCAACGAGCTTGGTTTCTCAATTTTCCTTCTGCTGTTTCACTCAATGATGGACACATCCATTTGTATAGCAATATTGGCTATCAAAAGGTGCAATCGCATGACGATTTGATGCGTTGGAGCACAGCAATGGATATTGGGCTCACCCAAAATACAGGAATCAGTTTAGAGTTTTTTAATCAAGACCGTCAGGCGCCATTTACTCAAGCTGTTATACATCATGTTTTTTCAGATATTTTGAGTTTAGAGTTTTCATTTGGCCAGCGCTTACAAGATTTTCGACAGCGATGGTTTGGCTTTGGCCTGAGCTTTACGCCTTAATTTTTATTTTCTTTACATTGTAAACACATCTCTAAATAAACGGCTTTTTTACATAAAAAAAAGTCACGACTTCGTATGCCTGAAAAAAGGAGATCTTTTATGAAATATGATCTATGGCAACGTCTATTTACTCGATTTTTGCAAACATTTCATCTCAAGCGTTTTTTTGAGCGACATCATTCTTTTAAAGAAATGCATCAATCAAGTTATGCCAAAGAAATTGGACAGGCTTTATCGCAACAGCTGAAGACCAACGCTCAAATGGAAATGAGTCAGCTTTTAGAAAAATTACATACAGAGCAAGATGGTTTAACAGAAGCGTACGCGTATCAACAGCAACAAACACATGGTTTGAATGAAGTTGCTCAGGAAAAGCCACTCACTTGGTGGCAGCATGTATGGTATTGCTATCGTAATCCATTTAATGTGCTACTTAGTCTTTTAGCGCTTGTTGCTTTTTTAACTGATGATTTCACTGGTGGATTAATCATCACTATTATGGTGTCACTATCGACCTTATTACGTTACTGGCAGGAATTTAAATCCAACAAGGCTGCTGAGTCGCTTAAAGCAATGGTGACCAATACGGCTATGGTGCTGCGCCATAACGTCAATACTCAAGATCAGATTTTGATCAAGCAACGTTATGGCGTTGAGGTGAAGCAATTAAAAAGTATTCAATTTGAAATACCGATTCAGTATTTGGTGCCTGGCGATATTATTTTACTTTCAGCTGGCGATATGATTCCGGCCGATTGTCGAATTTTGACGGCAAAAGATTTATTTGTTTCGCAAGCAGCCATGACAGGTGAATCGATGCCTGTGGAGAAATATGCAGCTGCACATACATCAGACATAAATTCTCCTTTAGAACTCGACAATTTACTGTTTATGGGCACCAATGTTGTCTCTGGAACAGCGCGTGCAGTGGTGATGAGTACAGGCATTCAAACTTATTTTGGTGCGCTGGCGCACCGCGTGACGGCAACTGATTATGCAATGACTTCTTTTCAGCTAGGGGTAAATAAAGTCAGTTGGTTACTGATCCGTTTCATGTTGGTAATGGCACCGATTGTTTTGTTTATCAATGGCTTCACCAAAGGGGATTGGGGTGAGGCTGTGCTGTTTGCTTTATCTGTTGCGGTGGGTTTAACGCCTGAAATGCTTCCCATGATTGTGACGTCAACCCTTGCAAAAGGAGCAGTGTTTTTATCGCGTAAAAAAGTGATTGTAAAACGACTAGATGCTATACAAAATTTTGGTGCCATGGATGTGCTGTGTACAGACAAAACAGGCACATTAACGCAAGATAAAATCTTTCTTTCGCATCATGTTGATGTGCTAGGTAAAAAATCGCATTCCGTATTAATGCAGGCATTTTTAAATAGTTATTACCAAACGGGGCTTAAGAACCTGTTGGATGTAGCCGTACTGGACGCGGTTGATCAGGACATGAAGTTTGAAAAACTACGCTTTAAAAAGCTCGATGAAGTACCTTTCGATTTTGAACGCCGTAGAATGTCTGTTGTTGTGCGTACGCCACAGGCCCAAGTGCGTATGGTCAGCAAGGGAGCCGTTGAGGAAATTTTAAAAGTATGTTCGCATGTTGAGTTACAAGGCGAGATTAAACAGCTTAGCCCAGCGTTACGCCATGAGATACAGACCATAACGCAAAACTACAACCGCGAAGGATTGCGTGTTGTAGCAGTTGCATACCGTAATATTGATACGCATCAAGAAAGTTTTTCTGTGGCAGATGAATGTGATCTGATTCTGATGGGCTATCTTACCTTTTTAGATCCACCGAAAGAGTCAGCTCGACCTGCCATCCAGCAGTTACATGCACATGGTGTAGCTGTGAAGGTATTAACGGGCGATAACGAGTTCGTCACACAAAAAATATGCCGTGAAATCGGGATTGCCCATGACAAGGTACTCCTCGGTGGCGAAATCGAAATGCTATCCGACGCGCAGCTTAAAGTTGCGGTTGAGCAGCATACTATTTTTGCAAAACTAAGTCCTATTCATAAAGAACGTATTGTCGATCAGCTAAAAGCGAATGGGCATGTGGTCGGATTTTTGGGGGATGGAATCAATGATGCTGCCGCAATACGTGCTGCAGATATTGGCATTTCAGTCGATTCAGCAGTGGATATTGCCAAGGAATCTGCCGATCTGATTTTACTAGAAAAGAGTTTGATGGTGCTTGAAAATGGTGTGCTTGAAGGGCGTCGAACATTTGCCAATATGCTCAAATATATCAAAATGACGGCCAGTTCAAATTTTGGTAATGTTTTTTCGGTATTGGTGGCGAGTGCTTTTATTCCATTTTTACCTATGCTGCCGATTCATCTACTGGTACAAAACTTACTCTACGATGTATCTCAGATTGCTATTCCGTTTGATCATGTGGACGAAGAACAACTAAAAAAACCGCAGCGCTGGCAGCCATCTGAAGTTGGGCGCTTTATGATGGTATTTGGTCCGATTAGCTCCATCTTCGATATTCTGACCTTTTGCATGATGTGGTTTATTTTTCATGCCAATACGCCAGCGCAGCAAACCATGTTTCAATCTGGCTGGTTTGTCGTGGGACTACTCACGCAAACCATGGTTGTGCATATGATTCGAACCAAAAAAATACCGTTTATTCAAAGTTGCGCAGCTCCGCCACTATTGATAATGACGGTAATTATTTGTGCAATTGGCATTTTTTTACCAATGGGGCCTCTGGCAAGCTACTTAAAGCTTGAAGCATTGCCATGGATTTACTTTGTATATTTGCCTTTTATTTTGTTTGCTTATATGTGTTTGACTCAATTCATCAAACAAATTTATATCCGTCGATATGGCTGGCAATAAGAGAAACAGCATGACTTTACAATTTTTACAAAATACCAGTCTGTCCAATATGGCCGATACCTTAATTAGTCTGGCAGCCGCATTTATTTTGGGTGGATTGATTGGATTCGAGCGACAATACCGACAGCGTACAGCCGGGCTGCGAACCAACGTTTTGGTTGCGCTTGGCGCTGCAATTTTTGTCGATATTGCAAATAATCTGTCGGCGTCGGATGGCGCTGTGAGGGTCATCGCTTACGTGGTGTCAGGGATCGGTTTTTTAGGTGCAGGTGTAATTATGCGCCAAGAAGGTAACATTCATGGTTTAAATACAGCGGCTACACTTTGGTGCTCAGCCGCTGTGGGCGCAGCCGCAGGAGCTGATCTGATTGTGGAGGCATTGGTCGCGACAGCATTCATTCTGGCTGCCAACACATTACTGCGACCCTTGGTGAATATGATTGATCGCCAGCCGCTAGATGCAGAATCTGAAGTAACGCATATCATTTACCTAACGTCTAATAAAAGTCATCGTAAATTGGTGATGTATAAATTGACCGAAATCCTGCATCATTTTAATTATCCATTAAAAGACCTAGATGTCGAACCCTTTGGCGAAAATGACATTGAAATTGAAGCGACACTGATTGCGACCTCGATTGATCCAGTTGAAATGAATGAAATCATTAAACAGATCAATCAGGTACCGCAAGTACAACAGGCCTATTGGGATAAAAATACCATGGCATAAGCAGCATACATATGATGAGGTTTAAGATGGACTTTTCTTAAGTTTTAACTTAAAGACGATCATCACGATGATGCCTACAATCAAACCCCAAAAGGCAGAGCCGATACCAAAAAACTGAATTCCCGAGGCGCTGCATAAAAAAGTAAGCAGTGCCGCCTCGCGGTCATTCACATCGTGAAATGCTAGGGCAATGTTGTGACTAATCGTACCAAACAGTGCAATACCCGCCAATGCAATGATAAATAACGAAGGGAATGACATCAGTAAGCTGGTTAAGGTTGCAGCGAACACGCCCATCAATATATAGAAAAATCCACAGCTAATGCCTGCAATATAGCGCTTGCTTGGATCTGGATGAACTTGATCATCTAGACTTACCGCCGCACTGATGGCGGCAATATTTACAGTGTAGCAACCAAAAGGTGCAAGAATGGCTTGGGTGGCACCGGTCCATCCAATCAGTTGATTAACGTGAGGTGTATAGCCATAGCTTTTGATCATGGCGATACCCGGCAAATATTGCGATGCCACATTAATTACAAAAAGTGGTAAGGCCAAACCCAAAATGGCAGAACCTGTAAAATGTGGCGTGATCCATTCAGGTTTTGCTAAATCCCAATGCAAAACAGGTGGATGGAAAGTCATAAACAAAGGACACAGAATTACACCAACGACCACGGTTATCACGATACAGTAGCGTGGCCAGATGCGTTTACTCATAACATAGATTGCGAGCAGACTGATAATAAACTGCCAGTCGTTTTGCATATTGGCAAAGAGTGCAATCCCAAATTTAAGCAACACACCGGCCAGCATCGCGCTGGTGAGGCTTTGTGGAATATGCGCCAGTACTTTCTCAAAGATACCTAAAAAGCCTAATAATGCAGTTAACACACCACATAGCAAAAATGCGCCAATCGCTTCATGTAAGGAGTAACCGCTGCCAGTCGCTATGATCAGTGCCAAGCCTGCGGTCGACCATGATGTCGCGACCGGATATTTAAACTTCCAAGATAAAAAAAGACCAGAAGCGCCGATTCCAATGCCCAACGCCCAAAACCAAGAGGTAATCTGGCTCGTGGTGGCCCCTAAAATCTGTGTAGCCTGTATCACTAATACGGAGGATACGCTAATCCCGATGAGAAAAGTGACAAATCCTGCAAAAGCAGCCGGAAGAGTAAAATCACGAAGAAATGTACGCATGATTCAATATTTATCATCTGTTTGTGAGTGAAGTGTCTTTCATAGAGACACATTAAATTTAAAACTCAGTGTAACTATCTCATTGAACAGAAAACAGGTTCAAAGATTACAATGTTGATGTGGCAAGCCTCAGCCCAAAACCAAAAAACAGCACACCTACCAGAGCAATGCAGATAGCGGATGTTTTATGTTTTGATTTAAAAAAATCAGAAAGTCGAACACCTGAAAAAATTAGCGCCGTTAAATAGCCTAAGCTAATGCATTGTAAAATAATTGCAAGAGCAATAAAGCTAATCGCCGGGTAGGGATAATCCGGATCTACAAACTGGATAAAAAAAGACAAAAAGAACAAGATTGCTTTGGGATTGAGCAGGCTGATACTCAGCGCAGTTCGATAAGGGTGAATCTGATCGAGTTTTGGTAGATCAGTCATTTCAGGCACTGAAATATGACGATTTTTATAACGTAGATAGCTGGCTTGAAGCAGCTTAAAGCCTAAGTAAGACAGATATGCTGCGCCTATCACTTTAAGCGTTGTAAAAATCCAGGGAAAAGCATGCATCAACGACGCTGCGCCCAGAACCGTACACAAAATTAAAATTGCATCGCCTGTGACAATACCCATTGCACCTCGGTATCCAGTTTGAATACCATAACGTGATGCAATGGACATCACATATAGGGAATTTGGCCCCGGCAAAAGAACAATAAAAAGCGTCCCTACGATATAGGTTGTTAAATCCGTGATCCCCAACACAACACGAAGTCCATAAAAAACCAGTTTTTGTACTATAACAAAAACTGGTCAAATTATGTGAATATTCACCTATTAGGCTTGAATTTCAGCATCGATTCCAAATGATTGACGCAATAGGTGAGTCAACTGTTCACGTGCTTTAATAAAGCCATCGATGCCGCCTTGAAGTAACTGAAATGCCATTAAGTCATGTTCAAGTTCTTCTCTAAAGCTTTGTTCGGTTTGTGCAGAGCGTTCGACTGGATCTGCTGCCTGCGCGGCTTCAATTGTGAGTGCTGGCTTAATTTCACGGGTATCCGATTCAAGCTGAGCCAAAAGTGCAGGGGCAATGGTCAGTAAATCACTACCAGCAAGGCCAAGTACCTGATCGGTACTACGGAAGCTCGCGCCCATGACTTGAGTTTTGATACCTTGTTGCTTGTAGTAGTTATAAATTTTCTTAACTGAAAGCACACCCGGATCTTGTTCGATTGGGTAGTGATCGACATTTTCAGCTTTTTTGTACCAGTCTAAAATGCGTCCAACAAAAGGCGAAATGAGGGTTACATTGGCATCTGCACAGGCTTGTGCCTGATGTAAACCAAACAGTAAGGTAAGATTACACGCAATGCCTTCAGCTTCTAAAACTTTGGCTGCCTGAATGCCTTGCCAAGTAGATGCAATCTTGATCAGTACGCGAGACTGATTGATACCATACTGATGGTACAAGGCAGAAAGTTCGCGCGCTTTTGAAATTGTTGCTTCGGTATCGTAAGACAACGAAGCATCGACCTCGGTAGAGACACGACCTTCGATGAGTTTTAAAATTTCAACACCAAACTTAACAGTCAAAATATCAATGGTACGTTCGATGAGTTCATCGTTTTGATAGCCTTCTTGCTTGGCTTGATCAAACGCGGCTTCAATCAAAGTTTTATTGTCAGGAATGCTGGCGGCAGCCGTAATCAGGGAGGGATTTGTGGTTGCATCTAAAGGACGAAATTTTTGAATTGCATCAAGATCACTACTATCAGCAACCACTGTAGTCCATTTTTTTAATTGATCGAGGGCAGATTGTGTCATTGTTTCAAGCGTCTTTATATAAGAATTCGGATGCATTTAGTTATAGCATAATCTTGCGTGAACCCAATGACTATTTAATCTTTTGCTCGTTTTCTCTGCAATTGCAAGTGATCAATCAGATAATGTGCAGCCACGCCAAGACTACTTTCGCGGCTCCAAACCAAATCGATATAATATTCAAATTTAGGCGTGAAATCTAAAATATTTAATATTTTTAATTGATTAGATAGCTTTGGATTTTCAATAAACATTTCACTCGGTAATACACCCCAGCCCAACTCACCTAAAATCATCATACAGGCCGAGTGATGGTTGTCTGTACGCCAATACTGCTTGGAAAATAACAGTTCGGGTTTGATTTTACTATCACGACTTGCCACCACAATTTGCCGCTGCTGCACCAGATCTTTGAAACTGACCTGATTAAGTTGCGCCAAACAGTGTTCATTTGCAGCGACAGCAACCAGTGCTTCTTTTTTAATTTCTACAAATTGTTCACGATGGTCTAAGTGTTCACGTTCAAACATAAAAGCCAGTTGCGCGCTTTGATCGAGTAGCATGGCCAGAGCATCTTCTTGAGGCGCTGAGATAATATTAATTTGTAAAGTCGGAAATTTTTGTTCAATCAGCCTTATATAGTCGACCCAATGCGTGTGTAATAGTTCAGACACAATCACAATATTCAGTGCCGATTCCAAACCAGTACTTAAGGCAAACGCATGTTGCTTCCATTGATTCATCTCTATTAAGAGCTGTGCTGATTTTTCATATAAAACATGTGCCTGAGGTGTAGGAACTGGTTCGCGTCCTTTACGTTCAAACAAATTTAAGTTGAGGTCAATTTCCATATTGGCAATCGACATACTTACCGCGGATGGAACCTTGCCCAATTTTCTGGCTGCTGCTGAAAATGAACCGGTTTCCATGACGCTTTGAAAAATGATGAGTTGTTCTTGATTAATATTCATCTGTCAGAAAAGTTGAAAGAACCTAATTAGATTTATCAGAATTATAAAAATAAAATGCAATCTATCCAAATAAAAGAGTGTTTAGAAATGTTGATTTCCAAAAGAAGACTTGTTCATGCATTTAGCTATGAAGGGATCTTGTTGGTCATCATTGCGATTGCATTAAGCTTTATTTTTGATATGCCGATGGAAGTAACCGGAATGCTCGGTATTTTTATGGCGGTGACGTCGGTCATCTGGAATATGATTTTCAATCATTATTTTGAGAAAGTTGAACATCGGTTACAATGGAAGCGGACAGTTGGTGTGCGTATATTGCATGCGATCGGGTTTGAGGGTGGACTTCTCATTGCTACGATTCCAATGATTGCTTATATGATGCAGTTAAGCCTGCTCGATGCATTTATTTTAGATTTAGGTTTGACCTTGTGTATTTTGGTGTATACCTTTATTTTTCAGTGGTGCTATGATGCGATTGAGAAACGCTTAGGTTATGCACCGCAGCATTCATCGTAAAAAAAAGCGCCTGTTGTAGGCGCTTTTTTTATGTTTATTTTTCAACGATCGCGACAACGCCTTGACCGCCTGCGGCACAAATCGACACTAGAATTTTGCCAGAACCTTTCTGATTCAAGATTTTCGCTGCGGTCGCCAAGATGCGTCCACCCGTAGCGGCAAATGGATGTCCAGCAGCCAATGAAGAACCATGAATGTTCAGTTTGCTACGGTCAATCGAGCCCAAAGTAGCATCAAGACCTAAACGTTCTTTACAGAATTTTGGATCTTCCCATGCTTTAAGGGTCGAAAGCACTTGAGATGCAAAGGCTTCATGAATCTCGTAGTAATCAAAATCTTGTAATTTCAGACCAGCGCGTTCAAGCATACGAGGAACAGCATAAGCCGGTGCCATGAGTAAGCCTTCTTTTTTACCCACAAAATCAACGGCCGCAGTTTCTGAAAAGCTTAAATAAGCCAGTACTTCATGACCATTGGCTTTTGCCCATTCTTCGGATGCCAGCAAAACTACAGATGCACCGTCTGTGAGTGGCGTCGAGTTACCCGCAGTCATGGTGGCGGTTTCGCCCTTGCCAAATACAGGTTTAAGTTTGGCCAGTTTTTCTACTGATGAATCTGGGCGTAAGTTATTGTCACGCGTTAAACCCATAAACGGTGTGATCAGATCGTCAAAGAAACCAGCATCGTAGGCTTTGGCCATTTTATGATGTGAAGAGGCGGCAAGTTCATCTTGAGCCTGGCGTTCGATGCCCCATTCAAGTGCGGTAATGGCCGCATGATCTCCCATGGATAGCCCAGTGCGAGGCTCACCGTTTTTAGGAGCATCCATCAAGTCTTTAATGTTGATTTTAGCCAATGCCTTTAAACGATCTTTCGCTGTTTTGGCAATGTTGAGCTCAAGTAAAGCCTTACGTAAGCCATCACCAAATGCAATCGGGGCATCGGATGTGGTATCTACACCGCCCGCAATACCGACCTCAATCTGACCCAACGCGATTTTATTTGCCACAGCAAAAGCTGCCTGCAAACCAGTGCCACAAGCCTGTTGTAAATCGTAAGCTGGTGTTTCAGGAGCCAATTGAGTATTAAGTACGCATTCACGGGTCATATTAAAGTCACGGCTATGCTTTAAAACAGCGCCTGCAACCACTTCGCCCACACGTGTGCCTTGAAGCTTATAGCGTTCAACTAAACCATTGAGTGCAGCAGTCAGCATGTCAATGTTGGACGCTTTAAAATACGCACCGTTAGAACGTGCAAATGGAATACGATTACCACCAATAATGGCGACGCGACGGATAGAAGTTTGGCTCATGATGCGATCCTGTTGAGCAGACGTTTTTTTAGATGTTGAAGTATTTGCAGAAGATTTGGCTTGTGTACCTGCCGAAGTAGTTTTAGCACGTGAACTGGCACGCTTTGGCTTTGCTGTCGATTCAGTACTTTTTTTAGCTGCCGACGAGTCAGCCGCAGATGAGGTTCGACTGGTACGACGTGTTTGCGAGGTGCTTCGCGCTTTCGGTTTTGATGTATTTGACACATCATCCTGAGTAGAGTTTTCGACTGCCGATTTTTCTGGAGTTGTTTTACTCATAAGGCTTTTCCAAGCATGATTATGATGTTATTGACGGTACATTAACATAATTAAAATAGACCTGTATTGACTAGAATGACATTGTAGATTGTATTCGGGTCAACACATATCAAGATTAACTCAAGTATTATTTTATTCAAATCCACAATGCGATCGAGCTAATACCTTTACAACACAATGATGTGGAACGCGTAGCTTGTGAACATGTTTAAAAATTAATTTGCATGAGAGATTATTAAGATGATTGATCAATACCAAGCATTTACTCAATCGCCAATCGGTAAATTCGTTGTGAAGAATCTCGGCTTGCCATCGCCCGTGGTATTGGATCGTTTCGAGCAAGGTCAGCCAGTGATTCGTGGTGCTGTATTGGTTGGTGCAGCACATGAAGGTGTTTTATCTTCTGCTATAGCCAATGTGCTCAGTACCATTCATGCAGACAGTTATGCAGGCAATAATACCGATATTCAGCAGGCTGCTGCACAAGTGGGCTTAAACTTGCGTGCTTTTAATTCTGGAGATAAAGAATCTCGATTTAAAGCCGTTATTTTTGATGCATCAGGAATTCAAAACTCAGAACAATTAAACGAGTTACATAAATTTTTTAATCCGATTGCCCGTCAAATCGAAGGTTCAGGTCGTGTGATTGTCGTGGCTACCACACCGGAGTCTGCCAAAACGGTGAAACAGGCGATTGCGCAGCGAGCTCTTGAAGGCTTTGTAAAATCTGTAGGAAAAGAGTTTAAAAAAGGAATCACTGCGCAACTGGTTTATGTTGATGACGGTGCAGCCAACAATCTTGAGTCTACATTACGTTTCTTACTTTCGCCGCGATCTGCTTATGTATCTGGTCAGGTGATTCGTATTTCTAAAGCAGAAGTGGTAAAAGTTGACTGGAACAAGCCACTTGCAGGTAAAACTGCTTTGGTGACGGGAGCAAGCCGTGGGATTGGTGAAGCGATTGCCCATATTTTGGCACGTGATGGTGCGCATGTCATTTGCCTTGATGTGCCACAGCAACAAGCTGATTTAGACCGAGTTGCTGCCGATATCTCTGGTTCTGCTCTCGGGCTTGATATTACGGCAGCCGATGCAGGCGAAAAAATAAAAGCGGCTGCACAAAAAAATGGCGGCCTTGATATTATTGTGCACAATGCAGGTATTACTCGCGACAAAACGCTGGCCAACATGAAACCAGAACTTTGGGACTTGGTAATCAATATTAATCTGAGCGCAGCAGAGCGAATCAACGACTATTTACTCGAAAATGATGGCTTGAATGCAAATGGTCGAATTGTCTGTGTTTCTTCAATCAGCGGGATTGCAGGCAACTTGGGTCAGACCAATTACGCAGCGTCTAAGGCTGGCGTGATTGGTTTGGTTAAATTTACTGCACCAATTTTGAAAAGTGGAATCACCATTAATGCAGTGGCGCCAGGATTTATCGAAACACAAATGACAGCCGCTATTCCGTTTACTATCCGTGAGGCTGGGCGCCGTATGAACTCGATGAATCAGGGGGGCTTACCTGTTGATGTTGCCGAGACAATCGCATGGTTTGCATCAAGTGCATCCACTGGTCTGAATGGAAATGTAGTTCGGGTTTGTGGTCAGAGTCTGCTCGGTGCATAATGAGGGTTAAAGAGGGATGTAAGAACATCCCTTTTTCATAAACACAGACTTAAAAAACAAATACATTTTAATGAAAAGGTTCGTTATGAATACGCGTCATTTTAGTCAACTGCCGAAAGCCTATTTGGCTTATCCGAAAGTCATACAAGGTTTGGTATTTAAAAAACCCAAAGGCGAGCGTGTATTGCCTAAAGTGGAATATGTTGTCGACTCCTTTCGAATCGATCAAGATCATTTAAATGATTACAATCAAGTCTGTGGATTTAAAAGCGACGATACAATTCCGGCAATCTATTTGGCAGTGTTGTCACAAAGTTTGCAAATGCACATGATGACGACAGAAAACTTTCCTTTTGCGATTCTGGGTTTGGTGCATATTCGTAATCAGATCAAGCAAACTCGTCCAATTGGCGTTAATGAAGCACTGAGTCTTTCATGTCGATTTGGCGATATTCAGCCACATGATAAAGGCCTGCAATTTGATTTTATCACCACAGTGAAGGTGGGAGCAGAGACGGTGATGGAAGGAATCACGACTTATCTTTCTCGCCAAAAAACATCAAGTAGTACAACCGAAAAAACCAAAGAAGCTCAAGTACCTGACTATCAAGTTCAAGATGTCTGGACGGTTGCTGAAAACACAGGGCGCCGCTATGCCAAAATCTCGGGTGATTATAATCTGATCCATATTCATGCGATGACAGCAAAGGCATTTGGCTTTAAGCAAGCAATTGCTCACGGCATGTGGAGCAAAGCACGTGCTTTGGCCAGTATTGATTTACCTTCGGCCTATGAAGCAGATGTTTGGTTTAAGTTGCCGCTATTTTTGCCATCGACCGTTGAGTTTTTAACGGCATCAAGTCCTTCTGAAACCGATTTCTTAATTCGTAATCAGCGTTCTCAAAAGCCACATGTTTCAGGCCAAGTGAAAAGCCTTTAAACAATTCTTCCCGGTACATATCGTGATGTGCCGGGAATGTAACAATAATAAAAATAGGGACATACAGTGAATACACTAACTCAATATTTCTCAGCCGATACTCAAAATTATCACGGTATTCTAGATGAGCGATTCCATGATCTGGCAGTGCATTTTAGTCGGTTACAAGATGCCCGAACTGATCAAGGAGGAGCGGCACTCGCCGTGTATTTCGGTGCACAAAAAGTTGTCGATATTTTTACGGGTAAAAAATCTCGTGATGAGTTGTGGGATGCCAATACGCTTTCTGTCAGTTACTCAACGGGTAAAGGCATACTTGCAACTTTGGCACATATCCTCGTGAGTGAGGGTTATTTAGAATATGACCGACCAATTGCTTATTACTGGCCTGAATTCGCTCAACAGAACAAGCAAAAGATTAGCTTAAGGGATGTTCTGAGTCATCAAAGCGGTTTATACGATATTCGAAACATAATCCAAGATGCCAGAGAAATGCTGGACTGGCCGCATATGCTAGAAGTCTTTGAAAGCACAGCACCTCGATTTACAGCGACCCATGCTCAAGCTTATCAGGCATTAACATTTGGTTGGCTGGTAGGCGGGGTGCTAGAAAAGGCAACAGGGGCAACACTTCCAGAATTGATGCAAAAATATCTAGTCGAGCCGTTGAAATTAGATGGTGCTTATTTTGGCGTACCAGTTTCTGAACTTTCGCGTGTGGCACGACTCATTGCGCCAGTAAAGTCTGTAGAAAAAGTCGAAACGCCAGTACACAAAACATCTCACCAGCAAAAGAAAACGACTGTAATGGATAAATTGGTGACATGGACAGGCCAAAACCCGCAAGATTTTCAGGACGCCATGATCCCTAAAGGAATGCGTCATTTCAGTTTTTTTAGTGATGAAGGTTTACAAGCCGTCATTCCGGCTGCTAATGGTGCTTTTACTGCAAATAGCCTGAGTAAGATGTATGCAATGCTGGCTAATCAAGGCCGTTTTGAAGATAAAACACTGATCAAACCTGCGGTTTTTAAACAGCTCAGCACAATTCAGAGTTTTTCTAGAGACAGGGTCATGCCAATACCAATGCACTGGCGATTAGGTTATCACCGCGTAATTACACTGGGGAAGCGAGCCAAACATGGATTTGGACACATTGGCTACAACGGTTCTGGTGCATGGTGTGATCCAGAACGTAATCTCAGTTTCGCATATGTTCATAATTTCAAAATCGGATCAATCACAGGGGATTATCGCTTGTGGAGTTTGACTCAAGAAACCCTACGCTGTGCGGATTTATTTTTAAAGGGTAAAAAAGGCTGGTTTTAATGTTTTGAAGCCAGTAACTCATAGTCCAGCATAATCTGTACATGATGTTTAAAGGAGCTTTCTTCAAAACCTTGCAAGCCAATTTTAAATATACCGTCTAGCCCACAAACAAATGCAATCAGACGCCATGCCACTTCATGAATTTGAGGCATGGTTAAATCTTTGAATTGCTTAAGCATAACACCTGTTTGGATTTCCTTTATCAGTGCTGCATGCCAGTGCTGCATGGTCAGTTGATAGGCCAATCGGATCTGTTCATCTTGTTGCATCAATACTTCAGCTTCGTTCCACAATCTGAGATATGCCTGAGTCTGTTCAGTATCTTCATAGCCTAAGATCAAGCGAATTCGTACCATTTGATTACTGGTTTCGATACCATCTTCAATTTCATTAAGCTGATCCATCAGTTCGACAAAAACCTCGGCTTTTAAGTGAGAGCTAGACTGAAAATGATGATGAACCTGACCTGTAGAAACCTGCGCCTCAGCAGCCACGCGTCGAACTGTTAATCCACTTAGTCCATCTTGTAGGGCAACCTGTTTTGCGGCACTTAAAATCATGGCGCGTCTTTGTTCTCGATTTAAATAATTCATGTCATCCATAGTGGTGAAACATACAAGTCTTATCATAAATAAAGTTGGACATATGTTCAAGTTTGAATATAATAAGCTTAACTTGAACGAGTGTCCAACTTTAATTTGGGTGTGTTATGTACCGCAAATGGATGATCTTGGCGATCATCGTCCTTATTTATTTACCCGTATCGATTGATGCAACAGTATTGCATGTCTCTATTCCAACGCTTAGTGCAGATTTGGCGCTCACGAGCACGCAAATGCTGTGGGTGATTGATATTTATTCACTCATTATGGCAGGTTTAATTTTACCAATGGGGGCGTTAGGCGACCGAATTGGATTTAAGCGCCTCATGCTGGTCGGGGCTTCCATTTTTGGTCTTGCATCTTTACTGGCTGCTTTTGCAAATTCTGCAGCACTGCTAATAGCAGCACGGGCGCTTTTGGGCTTAGGTGCAGCTATGATTTTACCTGCCACACTCTCAGGATTAAGAACCACATTTCTAGATGAAAAACAGCGTAATTATGCGTTAGGTATCTGGGGAACAGTCGGAGGAGGAGGTGCTGCATTTGGACCATTGCTCGGCGGCTTTATACTGGAGCATTTCTCTTGGGGCGCAGTATTTTTAATCAACGTTCCAATTATTATTATGGTGATTCTGCTCACGGCTTTGTGGGTGCCTAAACAGCACATGCAACACAAACAAGCCCTGAATCTATTTCAGGCGTTGATCTTGGTCGTGGCTATTTTGACATTGATTTACGCCGCCAAAACCGCGATGCATGCACCAAGCATGACAATTTTTATGGTCATGCTTGCAGGTTTTGTACTCCTTACTGGCTTTATTCGTCATCAACTAAAAACGCCAGCGCCGATGATTGATGTACACTTATTTAAGCATCCGGTGATTTCAACCAGTGTCATCATGGCGATGGTGGCCATGATTGCGTTAGTTGGATTTGAACTACTGCTTTCGCAAGAGTTGCAATTTGTGTATGGCTATTCACCGCTTGAGGCCGGTTTGTTTATTGTACCGTTTATGGTGGCAATTAGTGTGGGTGGGCCTTTTGCCAGTGTTTTGATGAACCGTTATGGTTTAAGGCCAGTGGCAACACTCGGAATGCTGTCATGTGGGTTTAGTTTTTTTGGTCTGGCTTCAATCAACTTTGATACACAACATATGCAAGCTTGGGCTTGGATGGTGATAATGGGAATTAGCGTTGAAATTGCACTACTTTCTTCTACGGCAGCAATTATGTCTTCTGTTCCACCTCATAAAGCCACTGCGGCGGGTGCAATTGAGGGTATGGCCTATGAGTTAGGAGCCGGATTAGGCATTGCAATTTTTGGCCTTATGCTGTCATTTTTCTACGCGCGTGCAATCGTTTTACCAGAAAATCTGCCTATACAGTGGGTAGAAACAGCGTCAGCTTCGGTTGGAGAGGCAGTTCAAGCAGTAAAGATGCTCGAACCTACTTTGGCACATGATGTAATGGCTGCGGCTGCAAATGCATTTACTGCATCACATAGTATTGTGCTGAGTATTGCAGGAGTGATGTTCGTGATTTTATCTGTTTTTGTATGGATAACCTTGCCCAAAACAGCAACTGTAGTACCACACAAAATATCAGAGTAAATTCTCTGCTGCCCATAAGCATCTTTAAATACGCCGAGCAACTGCTGCACTTTAAAGCAACTCTGAACGGATATTGTGCTTATACATTCACTAACGTTCAAAAAAACAGTATGCTTATGGGCAAACCAAGGAGCATCCATGTATCAAGTACTGGCCAGAAAATATCGTCCACGAAACTTTATCGAACTCGTGGGTCAAAATCATGTGTCTCGTGCGCTTACGAGTGCGCTTGAACGTGGCCGCTTGCATCATGCTTACTTATTTACCGGAACACGTGGCGTAGGTAAAACTACAATTGCCCGTATTCTAGCGAAGTGTTTAAACTGTGAAACAGGTATTACTTCTACGCCATGTGAAGTTTGTACGACCTGTAAGGCTGTAAATGAAGGCCGGTTTATTGATTTGATCGAGATCGATGCTGCTTCTCGAACCAAAGTAGAAGACACTCGAGAGCTGCTGGATAATGTTCCTTACGCACCGACTCAAGGGCGCTTTAAGGTGTACTTGATTGATGAAGTGCATATGTTATCGACGCATTCATTTAATGCCTTGCTCAAAACACTTGAAGAGCCACCTGAACACGTCAAATTCTTATTTGCCACCACCGATCCGCAAAAGCTTCCGATCACAGTGATTTCAAGATGCTTACAATTTACTTTGCGCCCGCTGGCAGTCGATGAGATTACATCGCATTTGACCGAAATTTTAACCAAAGAAGATATTTCAGCCGAAAAAGACGCTATTTGGCAAATCGCTGAATCGGCGCAAGGTTCTTTACGAGATGCTTTGTCACTGACCGATCAGGCGATTGCCTACGGTCAGGGTGAAATTCAGCATCGAGATGTTAAAGAAATGCTGGGGTTGATTGATCGTACTATTATTTATGATCTGATTCTGGCAATCCATCAAAATGCTCCGCAGCGCGTCAGTCAGTTGTTAATGCAATTTCGACAACAAGCGCTCGATGTATCGCTGGTGCTAGATCAATTGATTTCGACATTACACGAGCTGGCATTGCTTCAGTATCTGCCTGAACTAAGCTTAAAATATAGCGACGAAATTAATCAAAAAATACTTGCACTGTCGAAAACTGTATCTGCACAAGATTTGCAGCTATATTACCAAATCGCCTGTAAAGGACGTGCCGAACTTCAGCTCGCGGTGACTCAGGAGCAGGGCTTCGAGATGTGTGTACTACGCCTGCTGGCGTTTCGCCCATTGGCCCTCGATGAAATTGTGGTGCACGAATCTGCACCTACCACTCTGGAGCATTCTACACACAGTACGACCACTGTTTCAGCTGAAACGGATGAACCAAATGTTCATACACATACCGCCTTAGAATCTAAGCAATCTATACAAGAAATAGAAGCAATTGATGAGAGTAATGAACAGCGCTTAACTGAAGCGCCGTCAGCTCAAGCAGAGCCAACACCAATACCAGAGCATTTCGAAGAACCAGCGCTCGACGTTGAGTCGGATGACGTGGTGCTCAATCATACAGTTTCTGAGCAGACTCTTATAACTGAACCTGAAAATTCAGATGTTTTGGTTTTTGATATTGAAACAGATGGATTAATCGGTCTAGAACCTAGCACAGTTGAGCCTGCACTGAGCGTACAAGATATGTCGCTTTTTCCAGTAGAAACCGAGCTTCAGCCAGAGGTAAATCTCGAACAACCAAAATCACAAACTTTAACTGATGTAGCGTCCGATGTACCTACTGATTTATTTGGTCAGCCTATTGAAGACACTTCTGCGCTTGCCGTTGAAGAGTCAAACCTAAGCAACATTGAGCCAGTGGTAGAAAATGAACCTCTTCAAGCCCATGGAATTAACGCGGATGTGAGTAGCGAAGCGCTTGAGCCTAATAACCTAATGCCTCAAGACATTTTGAAACTTCAAGAACAGGTACTTGAAGGTGAGTGGACACTTGAAAAATGGGAGTTTTGGTTTAGAGGCAGTCAACTTTCACCTGCAGTGCAAGAGCTCGCTCAATATGGATTGATGACTGGGCAAATTGATGGCACCAGTATTTTTATTATTCCTCAGCAATATGAAGGGATGTTGTCTCAGTTACAACATGCGCTTGAATCTGAGTTGATCACTCGTTGGCCAAACACAGAGTTTAAAGTGCAATATGGTGAAGTGGGCTCAATTACGCCGTTTATCAAACAGTCAGAGCGTAAAGAAAAAGCTTTCCAACGTGCGGTAACCTTGATGAGTGAAAACAAGGTGGTCAAATCACTACTAGATACTTTTGATGCCGAATTGCAGAACGTTAATCTCAAGCTATAAAAAAGGGGCAAACGTTTAAGTTGGTGCCCATTTTTTCATTTAGCTTTGATTTAACTGATAGGCTGTAAGCGCCTCACGCATCGCATCGGGAATTGTGGTACTTTTTCGTGTCTCTCGATCAACAAAAACATGGACAAAGTGTCCCTGTGCACAAGGTTCAAGCTGGTGTTGCTTAAATATTGCGAGTTCATAGCGTAAGGAGCTTTGCCCAATTTTTGAAATTGCAACACCCACTTCAATGGTATCTGGAAAGGTGAGTTCCTTAAAAAAACTGCATGCCGAGTCGACGACTAGTCCGATGATCGGTGACTGACGAATATCAAAGCCTGCATGTTGAATCAAAAGTGAGTTAGCGGCTGTATCAAAATAACTATAATAAGTCACGTTGTTTACATGACCATAAATATCGCTATCTGCCCAGCGTGTCTGGATATTTAAAAAATAATGAAACTGGTCACGGCGTTTGGGTATTGGTTTCATGCGTAAATTGCCTCATAAATCTGATACGCAGCCTGATGTGTCATTTCGCGTGGGTTATTTTGTAATAGACGGGTTTGCAATAATGCATCTTGCGCCAGTGTTTCAAGGCTAGAGTGCGGTACATTG
Organism: Zea luxurians; assembly: GCA_029449295.1. NCBI lineage: Eukaryota > Viridiplantae > Streptophyta > Magnoliopsida > Poales > Poaceae > Zea > Zea luxurians. Next base: position 246,802 of record JAOPSE010000645.1, on the reverse strand, counting down.
AGTTGGCTCAGTTTTAAAGTCAGCCCACTATGATCAAGATGATTTTGCATATGGTCGATGAATAAATCGCACAAGCCGTCTGCACAGCCATTACTTTTAGGGTCGAGCCATTGCATTAATTCTGCATATAACTGTTTAGCATGTGGCGCGTTGTATTTTAAAACTTCGACCAATACCAACGCATTGGTATGTCCGTGAGACAAATGAAAATGACCACCCAATGGATAAGCCAGCGCATGTACAGCCCCTACAGGTGCATTTGCAAATGCTTGACCTGCAAGCATTGAGCCAAGCAACATGTTTTGACGTGCATCCATGTCATGTCCATTACTCAGAACTTTAGGCAGATTATCATTAAGTAAACGCAGTGCATGTTTTGCCATCATATCGGCATAGACATTTTTTTTCAGTTTACTGGTATAAGCTTCAATCGCATGCACCATGGCATCAATTCCGGTGGCCGCAGTGATGTGTGCTGGTAAATCACGGGTAAAGTTCGCATCTAATATCGCAACATCGGCATACAAAACTGGTGATACAATTCCGGTTTTAGTTGTTTCACCTGTCGTGATGATCGAAATCGGTGTGACTTCGGAGCCGGTTCCTGCTGTAGTCGGAATCAAGATCAGCGGTAATCGGGGGCCTTTGGCATTATTTACGCCATACATGTCGCTTAACTGTTGTGTTTGATCAGGATGGGCAAGTAACGCAATCACTTTTGCGACATCCATTGAGCTACCACCGCCAAAACCTAAAACGGCATCAACTTTCTCTTGTTTCGCATAAGCAGCCGCATTTAAAACAATCTCTTCTGGTGGGTCGGCTTGAATATCTGAATAAATAACATAATCAATCTGAGCTGCGTCTAAACACTCAATGACAGGTAAATGATACTGATGGGCAATCATTCCAGGATCCGTCACAAGCAAAACTTTTTGATCGTTTCGATCAATCAAAATAGTTTTAAGCTCAGCAATTGATCCTAATCCTGAAATGATGCTTGATGCGCTCTGAAACTGAAAATATCCCATCGTTCCTTCCTTATTTAATTTACTTGTCAATTACAAATCATTATTTTATTGAGTTAATCCATCATTTTATTGTGAAGCCGCATCAAAAGAATGCTTTTTGATCGACAAATCATTTGATCACGAAACTCTTAAGAGATTCTATAGGATTCGTGAATTAAATCACTTAACATAACAGTTATTCATCGTGATCTGTTGCTGAGGTTTGATATGTCATCTCAAACGCCTTATAAGGTGTTATGTGTCTGTTTAGGTAATATTTGCCGCTCGCCAACGGCTGAAATCGTATTAAGACACGCGTGTGATGCAAATAATCTCAATATAACTGTCGATTCGGCCGGCACCAGCAATTATCATCCCAATAAAGCGCCAGACGCGCGTTCTCAAGCACATGCTTTAAAGCGTGGCTATGATCTATCTTCACTGCGTGCTCGCCAGATTCAGCTTGAAGACTTCATTGAGTTTGATCTGATTTTGGCGATGGATCATCAAAATCTTGAAGACATTCAAACCCTAGAGCGTCAGGCGATTAAACGTTTTGGAAAATCACGTGTACGCTCTAAAGTGGCTTTGATGAGTGAACATGATCCTAAATACAAACACAAAGCCATCCCAGACCCTTACTATGGCGGCGCAGATGGGTTCGAACGTGTATTGGATCAATGCGAATCCAGTGCTGCAGCATGGGTAGCCGAGTTTAAACGTGAACACCACGGATAGTGGATCAAAACAGGATTTAACGTGATACACATTCAACAACAGATTCAACTCAAACCATTTAATACGTTACAGCTTGATGTGATTGCATCGCACTATGTCAAGATCAATTCTGTGCACGCACTAATCGATGCACTCGAATATGCCCATACTCATGATCTCAATGTACTCGTGTTATCTGGCGGGAGCAATATGTTGCTGCCACAATATGTGGATGCGTTGGTGATTCATATGGATATTCAAGGATATGAAATAATCAATGAAAGCGCCGAGCATGTACTGGTAAATGTGGGTGCAGGCGAAAACTGGCATGAATTTGTTTTAAAAACTACCGAAAATGGATGGTATGGACTTCAAAATCTGGCGTTAATCCCGGGATTGGTGGGTGCATCTCCGGTTCAGAATATTGGAGCATATGGTGTTGAGGTTGGTGAGTTTATTGAACAGGTTCATGTGTATGATCGTAAGCTTCAGGCTGTAAAGTCCATTGATGCTCAAAACTGTGAATTTGCTTATCGGCACAGTATTTTTAAAGATGATCCTGGGCGATATGTCATTACACATGTCAGTTTTAAATTACTCAAAACGCCGAAACTGAAGCTAAATTACGGTGATTTGCTCAAAGCGGTTGGTGATGACAAAACGCCCGAAAATTTACAAAAACAAGTGATTGCGATTCGTCAAAGCAAATTGCCAGATCCTAAAGAATACCCTAATGTAGGTAGTTTCTTTAAAAACCCAGTGATTTCATCGCAGGAATTTGAGCAAATCCACACAAAATTTCCTACGATTCCTCATTACCCGCAGCCAGACGGACGTACCAAAATTGCAGCAGGATGGCTGATCGATCAGACTGGCTGGAAAGGTAAAAAGCTCGGCTGTGTAGGAATGTTTGAAAAACAAGCACTTGTTCTGGTGAATTATGCCAATGCAACCTTGACCGATGTGCAGCACACTTACCGAGCAGTACAATCAGATGTCGCACAAAAATTTAATGTTCGACTTGAGCCTGAACCCGTGCTGTTCAATTCAAACGGTTTGATTACTTCACATTAGGAACAAAACTGTATGACACAAATACATTGGATGATCCGACTTGTTCGAGCAGTGGCTATACTGTTCGTACTTGCCGCATGTCTAATGGTTTTTATCTACACGCCGTTTTATTCAAAAATGATCGTAAAGGGACTGAATTATTTTGTACCTGTCGAAGTGAATCAAGTGGCTGCAAAGAGTCAGCAAAATGCATCGCTTAGCGAGCATGAAAATCTAGAGCCTGGTTCAAATCTCTGGATTGCACGTCAAGCCTATTTACGGTTAGTCGAAGAGGCCATGAGTCAACAGAATTTTGAAGAACTTGGCCTGTTACAAGCGCGTTATCGCGCACTACAACAGCGCATTGAAGATGAGCAACTTAAAGAGCAGCAAGAAGACGAAAAAAATGCAACCAGTGTGCCTTTACTGGCCAAGAAAGATGAGACGACTCACGTAAAAGATGCTGCCAAGCATGAAAAAGAGAATCCAGAGAATCCAGCATCAGCCTCAAGTGTAATTGTGAGCCAGTTGTTTGATTTAAATCACTCTGAAAATAAGGCACTACGTGACAAATATATTGTTTTTTTAAAAACACATCCTGTTACAACACCAGAAGACGAAGCCAGTAAAAATGAAATTACCGAGGATATCGAGTTTATCAGACAAAATCAAAGTGATCTCAGAGCTTCGTCTTATCATGTCAAACCATATGCCATTGTGGTTTTAGGTGGCGGTTTGACACTCGCAGACAATCGTAAAGATATTGTAGTGAATGCCTACACCAAACTTCGCCTAGAAAAAACTTTGGAAATTGAAAAAAAATACAAATTACCGATTGTATTAAGTGGTGTTGAGGCTCCTTATATGCAAGCATGGTTAAAAGAACGAGGCGTAGAAGCAAAATTGCTTGAAAACCGCAGTATGAATACCTGTGAAAATTCGCGATTTAGCTCTTTATTGCTTCAGAAAAAAGGTGGAGCGCCGACTGTGATGCTTGTAACAGATGTATATCATATGCCGCGAACACGGCGTCTTTTTGCATTGAATGGAATAGAAACCATTCCAGTTGAAGCTCCAATGCCTACTCAATTAAGCGCTTGGCAGCCGAGCCAGCAAAATTATGATCATAGTCGCCGTGCCAATTACGAACTTTTGGCCACAGTACGGGATATGCTTTTTGGCTCAAGTGGTTGTCGTGAGGTGCCCTAAATGTCAGATATTCCATTTCTAAATCCTACAGTATTACAGCAACTTGATCTGCCAGTCCCGAACCGTGAGCAGACTCCACAGATTTTACCACAACTGAATCTGAATCACGAAATGCAACCATCTCGGGATTTACTGGCCTATAAGAAACTGTACGGACTCGATCAATTGTCTGCGAAGCACTGGCAAGGCTACATTCAAATGCCACTGTTTAAATTGCATGTTCAGGTGTTTCAACCTGAGCGTGACATTCCACTGGGTACTGTCTTTTTACTGCATGGTTATTTAGAGCATAGCGGCATTTATCAGCCGATTATCCGAGAAATTCTGGATCAGGGTTTTAGTATACTCACTTACGATTTACCCGGTCATGGTTTGAGTGATGGCTCGCCGGCGAGTATTCAAAATTTTGATCATTACCAACACGTGTTGCTAGCAGTTTATCAGTACGTGAAGCATGCAAACCAGCTGCCAAAGCCTTGGGTCGGTATTGGACAAAGTACGGGTGGTGCAATCTGGATGCATCATTTACTCGAATATGCACAGAAACGCCAAGATCCTATTGTAGATCGGGTGTTATTGCTTTCACCTTTAATCCGACCTGCCAAGACGGCATGGTGGCATAATCCGGTCGGGCTTGGCATTATTCGCAGAATACGCCGTCAAGTACCAAGACACTTTAGACGCAACAATCATAATCCTGAATTTTTACGTTTTGTGCGTCTTAAAGATCCGTTACAACCACGTATGATGGGGATGGACTGGATTCTGGCAATGTCTAAATGGATGTTTGAAATGGAAGAGCGACCACCTTGCAGGATACCGGTGTGGTTAGCACAAGGCGCACTCGATCAAACTGTCGATTGGCGCTATAACATTGAGTTCATTCGGCGTAAGTTTCGTTTGCAAACCTTACTCATGCTTGAAGAAGGCTCGCATCAGTTAATTAATGAGCGAGCAGATATTCGAGCTGCACTCACGGGGTTGATTCCTGCATTTTTGCATGCGCGTCCTAAACATCATTACTACTAAGTCTTAGTATTTATTTTAATTAAAGCCAGCCTCAAACGCTGGCTTTTTACTATAGCAAGTAATGGAATTTGAATATCTTTTGTAATTACAATGTATATTCAATGTAGGTGTAATGGCTATTTAAAATGATTAAATTTAATAGTTTATCTATTTCATTAATCTATGATGTTTTGATAGTTCGAATGATAAGCACAACATAATTTAAATCTATGTTTCATGAGATATCAAACATTAAGTCTCGCTGATATGAACTTTTATTTTAAATAGAACAATTAACTCAAAAGCGAAAGATTTTAAGTTAAATAAGATGTTGCAGCGTAATTTTTATTGTTTTGAACGAGCAGATCAATTGCGATAAGACGTACTGTGTTATTTAAGTCGTCATACTTTGATGTCTGTACCTCTAAAAAAGTAAGACGCAATCTAATCAATTGATTAGATTGCGCTTGATGGATGGTGTGCTTTTTAAAAATGATCGGCCATCGCCATATTCCACATTCTGTAGTAAAAGTTTTCGTCATCTTTTTCATGGCAGTCGAGAAGTTCTCCACCTTTGAAAAAGAAGTATAACTGAGCATAGTTTTTGATCTCGCGATCATTCACTCGCTGTGCTAAATGATGTGCCTTAATTTCTGACGGATGTTGTAAACCAGAAGCTGCGATAATTTCGGCCAGTGCATGCAAGGTATTTTTTTGAAAGTTAAATACACGTTCAGCTTTAGTCGGTACATGGATGGCTTTTTGACGATCTTTGTCTTGGGTTGCTACGCCTACGGGGCATTGATTCGTATGGCAACTTTGGGCCTGAATGCAGCCAACGGCAAACATAAAGCCACGCGCAGAGTTGACCCAGTCTGCTCCTAATGCAAGCGTACTGGCAATATCGAAACCACTGATAATTTTTCCACTGGCGCCAATTTTAATTTGATCTCTTAATCCTGCACCGACCAAGGTATTGTGCACAAATAAAAGGCCTTCTCTTAGCGGTGTACCAATATAATCACTAAATTCGATCGGTGCCGCACCTGTACCGCCTTCAGAGCCATCCACCACAATAAAGTCTGGCACAATTTTGGTTTCCAGCATTGCTTTAACAATGCCCATAAATTGCCAAGGCTGACCAATACATAGTTTGAATCCGACCGGTTTGCCGCCAGAGAGTTCACGTAACTGCTGTATAAAGTGCATCATTTCAATAGGTGTATTAAACGCAGAGTGTTTCGGTGGGGAAATACAATCTTGGTCGCGAGACACACCACGAATTTGTGCAATTTCTTCAGTAATTTTATGCTTAGGTAAAATGCCACCATGGCCGGGCTTTGCGCCTTGAGAGAGTTTGATTTCAATCATTTTAATTTGTGGAAGTTCGGCCTGTTGTTTGAATTTTTCAGGATCAAACTTTCCATCAGGCGTACGGCAACCAAAGTAGCCGCTGGCAATTTCCCATACAATGTCACCCCCATATTCAAGATGATACGGGCTTAAACTACCTTCACCGGTGTCATGATAAAAGTGACCCATTTGAGCGCCTTTATTGAGCGCACGAATTGCATTGGCGCTCAAGCTGCCAAAGCTCATCGCAGAAATATTCATGATCGATGCGCTGTAGGGTTGGGTGCATTGAGCATTACCAATGTTAATACGAAAACTTTTGATATCCGCAGGTGGGCATGGAACCAGTGAATGCACCATAAAGCGGTAATCTTTTTGATAGACATCGATAATCGATCCAAATGGTTTATCTGCATTTTGGTTTTTGGCGCGCTGGTAAACTAAACTGCGCTGCATGCGTGAAAAAGGCAAGGCATCTTGATCTGATTCAATAAAATACTGACGAATTTCAGGGCGAAAATCTTCAAATAAAAAACGAAAATGACCCATGATGGGATAATTTCTTAAAATAGAGTGTTTGCTTTGAAGCACATCGTATAATCCAACCACACTTAAAATGCTGGTGATGACCCAGATTACATTTAAAACAGTATCGGAAATAAAATAATACAGATAATGGGGTGTGTGGGTGAAATGGAACCATGAAATACTGATTGCAACCAGCATACATAGAAACCAGACAGAGTGCCGCGAGAAGAAAGTATTGAGTAATTTATGACGAATGATTTGCGCCGGGCTAGCCATTTCAAGCAATTTCCTTGATTTTTGTTCTATGTTTAACTTGCCAAGAACAATCAGGAAGCTCAAGTAACGAATTGTTAGTGCGAAGAATTATGTCAATTCTTCGCACTTTTAATTTTATTCTTCTTCAGGTGGTAGCAGCATTAAGACCGAATCATTTAACAACTGTGCTAGATCTTCAAGAAATTCATCATGATCAAATTGCGCATCAAACGGTAATACCTGACCATCTGCAAGTGCTTTTAGCAGTGGGGCAAACCTATCATCGATACAACACGCTTCACCATTGGCCCAAAACAGTAACTGATCATCCTGTTGGGTATAAAGCAATCGAGATGCAGGCTCCAGACATAGCTCATAACCCGTTGACAAAATTTCGCGTAAGTCATCGGCTTCAATTTCGTCAGGTTCTGGAATGTTATCGGGATACTTAGGTTCAGACATCAGCGCAACTAAGGCGTGTTCAAAGTCGCTTGAATGCTGAAGCTGATCGAGTACTTTAGCCTTTAAGTAAACCAACTCGTTACTGGTCATTTCTCCAATCTGGCCCACCTGATCTCGCATAATATCAATCACGGGATTTTTGAGTAAGGCGTTGTCTGCAAATCGATCGCTCACTCGATCCATCATGGTCGCAACGTTTGGCATACGAAAGCCAAACGAAAAAGTGAGGCAGTCATCTTCTGCAACGCCATAATGCGACAGCCCAGGTGGTACGTATAGTAAATCGCCTGGCGCTAAAACTTCATCAAAGTGAACATCCATTTCTGGTAATAACTTGAGGGGCTGACCTGCGACAAACGCTGTGTTTTCATCACACATTTGCCCAAGTTGCCAACGGCGATGACCGTATCCCTGAACCAGAAAAACATCATAAAAGTCGAAATGCTGGCCTACTGAGCCACCTTTAGGTGCGTAAGACACCATAATGTCATCTCGTCGCCACTGTGGAATAAACGGAAATTTTTTCCAAAGTTCTGCCAGATCAAAAGAATAATGATCTACAGCCTGAACCAACAGTGTCCAGAGCTTTGGTAATTTCTGAAAATCACCCTTAATCAGTGGAGATGATTTGACACTCCATTGGTTTGGATCTTTGTCTTTTTGCTTAATAAGACGAGCACTAACTGTTTCCTCTAGGGCCAGTTCTTTCACATCATCAGGTTCAAGGATATTGATAATTTCAGGTATGGCATTGCGAACCAACAATGGTTTTTTTTGCCAATACTCATTTAAAAATTGTTCTGCGGTGATTCCGCCAAGTACATCAAGAGGAAGAGACATAGAGTGCCTATAATTAAATTAAGGTAAAGCAACACCGAAAGAGCGGAGAATACGACACACTTGAATTAATGGAAGGCCCATCAGCGTGGTCTGATCTGATCCTTGCATCGATTCAAATAAGCTGATACCTAGTTCTTCACATCGAAAACTCCCTGCACACTGTAAAGGTTGCTCGATGGCGACATAGCGCTCGATTTCAGCATCGGTCAATACCCTGAATTTTACCTGATAATGCTCGATAAGCGTGTGTTCAAAACCTGAAGCTCTATGTTGTATGCTCAAACCCGTGCTAAAACACACCGTTTGACCCGAATTTTGCTTGAGCTGTGCAATGGCATTCTCAGCGCTCAGCGGCTTTCCAATAAATTGATCGGGCTGATGAATACGCGATGCAACCTGATCTGAACCAATCACTACAGCATTTGGATAGTCTTTTGCAATATGCTGTGCCTTTTCGTAGGCCAAACGAGATGCGAGTTGATCGGCATGTGTTTCGCCACGTGGTGTTTCGTCAATATCTGGAGATAGGGCAGTATAGGAGATGCCCAAACGATCCATTAATGCTTTACGGGTCTGACTGCTTGACGCCAAAATAATTTGCTGCATGGTGCTTAAACCGCGTAGTCGAGCAAGATATCTATGGGAACATAACTCAGCACCGATTGATGACACGCATGTAATTTCACATTGGGCGCTTTGCCTGCCTGATAGGCTTCCACCCAGCGAGACACACAGATACACCAGAAATCACCAGGTTTTAAGCCCGGAAAACCAACTTCTGGTAGCGGCGTAATCAAATCATTGCCGACTTTTTGTGAAAAGCTCAAAAACTCCGAGGTCATTTCTGCACAAACAGTATGTTGACCGAGGTCTGTGGTGGCTGTATGGCAAAATCCATTTCGGAAATACCCTGTAATTGGATCGAAACAACAGCTTGCCAACGGTTCGCCAAGTACGTTTAACTTATTAATTTTTGGATCTGGATGAATAGACATAAGGCTTTGCATCGTAATTTCGTAGTACAACTCCATCTATCATAATGAAAATGAAGACGTTCGACAGCTTTTCTATAAAAAAACTCACTTTTTTTATCATAATCATTTAAAATGTCGCCATTTATAATTTTCATAAGAGTAAAAGAGAGCACTCAATGAACTTTAAGCGTATGACGGACCTCGACTTAAACACAAAACGAGTATTAATTCGTGAAGATTTAAATGTACCCGTAAAAAATGGTCAAATTACCAGTGATGCCCGTTTACGTGCTGCATTGCCTACCATTCAAGCTGCATTGGCTCAAGGTGCTGCAGTCATGGTGTGTTCTCATTTGGGGCGTCCTGTTGAAGGTGAACCTAAAGCCGAGCAATCGTTGGCTCCAGTCGCTGAGTATCTGTCTAAGGCGCTTGGGCAAGAGGTTAAACTTTTGACAGATTACCTCGAAGGTGTTGAGGTCGCGTCAGGTCAAGTGGTTTTGCTTGAAAACGTGCGCTTTAATCATGGTGAAAAGAAAAATAATCCTGAACTTGCTCAAAAATATGCAGCACTTTGCGATGTATTTGTAATGGATGCCTTCGGTACAGCGCACCGTGCAGAAGCGTCTACAGAAGGCGTTGCACGTTTTGCACCGGTTGCAGCGGCAGGGCCATTGTTGGCAGCTGAACTTGACGCTTTGGGCCGTGCTATGGAAACTCCTGAAAAACCAATGGTCGCAATTGTAGCTGGTTCGAAAGTTTCAACGAAGCTTGATGTGCTCAATTCACTCTCTACTATCTGCGATCAGTTAATTGTTGGTGGTGGTATTGCCAATACTTTCCTTGCTGCAGCGGGCTACAATGTAGGCAAGTCACTTTATGAAGCTGATCTGATTGAAACAGCAAAAAGTATTGCCGCTAAGGTGAGTGTGCCATTACCAACTGATGTGGTCGTAGCAGACGCTTCACAAATTCATTTTGACGATTTCCTAGGCTCACTTGCCTCAGCACAACCGACGATCAAGCCAGTAAGTGATGTTGCTGACAACGACATGATTTTAGATGTTGGCCCAGACACAGCAAAAGCATTTGCTAAAATTTTAGAAGCGTCTAAAACCATTTTATGGAATGGCCCTGTGGGTGTATTTGAAGTCGATCAATTCGGCGAAGGCACCAAGGCTTTATCTACAGCCATTGCTGAATCTGCAGGTTTCTCGATTGCAGGTGGTGGTGATACATTGGCAGCAATTGACAAATACAACGTTGCAGACAAGATTAGCTATATTTCAACAGGTGGCGGTGCCTTCCTTGAGTTCGTTGAAGGTAAAACTCTACCAGCAGTAGCTGTATTGCTCGAACGCGCTTAATCGCTCACTTGCTTAAAAAAACCGGCCTGAAGGCTGGTTTTTTTTTCATATGAGATTCATCGAACTGTCATATATCTGCAATAAAATCTGTCCAACGAATCACCCGTGATGAGACAATCTGATGAAGTTAAACATTCTACTCGCTGCGTTAATTATTGCACCATTAACATTGACTGCATGTTCTAAAAAAAACGATGCACCGGCAGCACAGCAAGGACAGTCGGCACCAGCAGATGAAAAAGTGACACCAGAGCAGCAAGCTGCAATTGATGCTTTGGATAAGCCCGTTATGGATGAAAAAAATACAGATATTCCAGAGTCTGTTTCGAATGCGCCGGCAGATGCAGCGACACCTGCTGCTGAAAATGCTGGAGCAACTGAGCAGAATCAAGAAAAAGCCAAGTAATACGCTTTGATTTTATAAAAGTCCCTGCAAATACAGGGATTTTTTTTTGAAATTGTGTGATTTGTTGCTGAATTGAAATACATGACACTGTAGAATAGGTGCCACTACCTGGGAGGATATTATGGCACTTATCTCATTGCGCCAGCTCTTGGATCACGCTGCAGAACATAACTACGGCGTACCAGCGTTTAATGTAAACAATCTTGAGCAAATGCGCGCGATCATGTTGGCAGCGGATGAAACCAACTCACCTGTAATTGTTCAAGCTTCGGCAGGTGCACGCAAATATGCAGGCGCTCCATTTTTACGTCACTTGATTTTGGCAGCAATCGAAGAATGGCCACATATTCCAGTGGTAATGCATCAAGACCATGGAACCAGCCCTGATGTTTGTCAGCGTTCGATTCAATTGGGCTTTAGCTCGGTCATGATGGATGGATCACTTGGTGCAGATGGTAAAACGCCAACGTCTTATGATTACAATGTCGATGTAACACGTCGTGTTGTTGAACTCGCGCATGCGTGTGGCGTATCTGTAGAAGGCGAAATCGGATGCTTGGGCAGTCTTGAAACTGGTCTTGCTGGTGAAGAAGATGGTGTCGGTGCAGAAGGTGTATTAGACCATTCACAGCTTTTGACTTCTGTTGAAGAAGCAACTCAGTTTGTTGCAGATACCAATGTCGATGCTCTTGCAATTGCAGTAGGTACTTCACATGGTGCTTACAAGTTTACCCGTCCACCTACAGGCGATATCTTGGCGATTGACCGCATTAAAGAAATTCATGCTGCGTTGCCAAATACACATCTTGTGATGCACGGTTCAAGTTCTGTACCACAAGACTGGTTGAAAATTATCAACGATAACGGTGGTCAAATTGGCGAAACTTATGGTGTGCCAGTAGAGCAACTTGTTGAAGCAATCAAGCATGGTGTACGTAAAATCAACATCGATACCGATTTACGTTTGGCTTCAACCGGTGCAATTCGTCGTTTCATGGCGGAAAATCCTGCCGAATTTGACCCGCGTAAATATTTTGCAAAAACTGTTGATGCAATGAAACAAGTATGTATCGAGCGTTATCAATCATTTGGTACAGCTGGCAATGCAGACAAGATTCGTCCTATTTCTTTAGAAGCGATGGTAAGTCGTTATAAATAATTAGCTCGACGTTTTGAAAAGCCCACTTGTTGGGCTTTTCTTTTTTTATGAGGTAATACCATGGGATTAATTGTGTTGGCAGCATGTTGTAGCGTGCTGGTGTCTGTTTTACTCAAAGTGCTCAAATCGAAAGGCTTTGAACCGCTTCAACTGATTGTCTGGAATTATGTGAGTGCCAGCCTGCTGTGCTTTTTATGGTTTCAGCCAGATATTGCGCATCTGTCTGTTCAACATACGCCGTGGTGGTTAATTATCGTGTTAGCAATGGCATTGCCGAGCGTATTTTTATTACTTGCCAAGTCGTTACAGCACGCCGGTATCGTAAAAACTGAACTTGCACAGCGTCTTTCAGTGGTGTTGTCGTTGCTGGCCGCTTTTTTTATTTTTCATGAGGCCATGAGTACCTTTAAAGTACTTGGTATGGGATTAGGACTCATCGCGGTTGTCTTAATTGTGATGAGCAAAACCGAGCATGTTTCAGTTAATCATCGAAAAGCATGGAGCGGGTTGATTGGCGTCTGGGCTGGATATGCACTAATTGATATTTTACTTAAATATACCAGCAGTTTAGGCCTGAAATTACCAATGACGTTGAATCTCGTATTCATCATGGCATTCGTATTTTCCTTTGTTTATGCCTATGTATTTGCAAAACAAAACATGCAAATTAAAAACGTTTTGGGTGGTTTGCTACTTGGAGGTTTCAATTTTGCCAATATTGCGTTGTATGTTCAGGCACATGTGCTGCTCAAAGACAGTCCTGCGATTGTATTTGCAGGCATGAATCTGCTCGTTGTGGTATTTGGTGTGTTAAGTGGAATGATCATATTTAAAGAGCGTGCCGATTGGAAAGCTGTGCTTGGTCTGATCTTGGGAGTTCTTGGAATTCTGTGCTTAGCGAAAGCCATGTAAATTGCTACATCGGACAGAGTGTTTTGCCCGATGAGCATTAGGTATCATTAAAGTGTGGTAAAAATAACTGCGTCATCGAGACGAGATTTAGGTAATTGGGCATTGAAATCGCTTTCACTACGATAGCCTAGTGACACAATGACAGATGGGCGCAATCCTTTTTCAGCAAGTGCAAATTCCTGACTGATGATTTCTTCGTCGAATCCACCCATCGGCGTGGCATCGACGCCTTCTAAACCTGCCGCTAGTAAAAGCTGACCCAGCGCAATAAAGGTTTGATTTTCCATCCAGCCATAAAGATTTTGCTGCTCGTTTCGATAATATTCGACATAGCCTGCGCGAGTTTGACCTTGAGCTTCTTTGGCTTTTTCGTCTTTAAAACGTCCGTTCAAATCATCTTGTTTGAGTAGCTGCTCTAGATGTTCCTGTGTGACATCGGTACGCGTACAAAAAATAATGCTATGTGAAGCATCTAGTACCTTAGGTGCATTATAGGCATAACGACCTGTCAGTCCTTTGGCGATTCGTGTTTTGGCTTCTATGTTGTCTGCAATTAAAAAATGCCAAGGCTGAATATTGACCGATGACGGTGTTAAACGAAGAATTTCGAGTAAGCGTTGAAATTGGTGGTCTGGGATTTTTTTTGAAGCGTCGTACGCTTTTGTGGTGTAGCGCATTTGTGTGGCGTTTAATACATCCATCATTAAAACCTTTTAGTTACACTCAATAAATATGAAGCGAATCAAGGTTTTTAGCATAGCCTAAGCAGTTTTTTGTTTAAACCACTAAAATAAAATTTAGTGTATTGTCCACTCAATAAACTCATATTGTGCGTTTTCATGGACTTCTAAAATCATGGCGCATCCTTCTTTTTCACGCCAGTCACCCAGCACGATGCGAGTTTTGTCATAGGTATGATGGATTTGAGGACGGTGTGTATGTCCATGAATGAGAATATCGGGATATTGGAGTGCCTGATGAACGGCGGCATCGTTGACATCCATAATGTCATAGCTTTTTTGTTGTTTTTGGTCGTGGCTTTTTTGCCGAAATCCATTCGCGAGTCTTTGTCTAAAGCTTAAAGGTGTACGTTTTAAAATCGCGATCAGTAACGGATTGCGGATAATCTTTTTAAAGCGTTGATAGGCAATATCATCGGTACAGAGTGCATCGCCGTGCTCAATTCGATAATGAACCCCTGCAATGTTTAATTCATAGACATCGGGGAGTAAAGTACCAGCAAATTGTTTTAAAAATTCAGCACCCACTGCAAAGTCTCGATTTCCAGCCTGAAAATAAACCTGATTTCCAGCTTGGTGAAATACGGTCAGTGCAGCGACAATTTCATCTAGCCAAGGTGCGCTGTAGTCATCGCCAATCCAGGCATTAAACCAGTCGCCCATAATATAAAGCTGAGTGTTACGGTCTTGATAGTGTATCAATAAATCTAAAAACCCTCGAACGAGTCGAGGGTGTTCAGGTGACAGATGCAAATCTGAGATAAACAGATAGGTCACGAATAGATCCGTCTAAAATTATTCAGCGATAATTTTAGCAGATTCAATCACAACATTTTCAAGAGGAACGTCGGCGTGGTAACCACGATTACCAGTACGAACACCTTTGATTGTGTTTACAACGTCCAAGCCTTCAACAACTTTACCAAACACCGCATAACCCCAACCTTGCGCAGTTTTACCTGTGTGGTTGAGGAATGAGTTGTTTTTAACGTTGATAAAGAATTGTGCAGATGCAGAGTGAGGCGCTTGGGTACGTGCCATAGCAATCGTGCCTTCGTCATTGCTCAAACCATTATCTGCTTCGTTTTCGATAGAATCGCGAGTGGCTTTTTCTTTAAAGTTTTCGTCCATGCCGCCGCCTTGGATCATAAAACCATCAATGACGCGGTGAAAAATCACGCCGTCATAGAAACCATCACGAACATATTCCAAGAAGTTAGCAACTGTTTTAGGCGCTTTTTCAGGGTTAAGCTCAAGAACAATACGACCTTTATTGGTGTTTAATTCGACTTGAGGAAAACTCATTACATAATCTCCTAATCATGGACACGAAAGCCATGGGTTTTTTGGTTGAGAGAAGCATAAGCAAACTGTAAACTACATGGCAAGTAAAAACGTAAAAATCTTTGTTAAAAAACAAAGATTGCTTTACATTCATTCAAAATTTAACGTGTAAGAAGTGAAATATCTATATGAAGCCAAATGATGTTGTTTCAACTGTGCCTAACTCTCCGACATCTACGCATGCACCTGTCGATTCTGCGCAGCAAGAACAACAGGCAGGCTTAGACTTTGTAAGACAAGTAATTACAGAGGATTTAAATGCTGGTCGTACCGAAACGGTGGTGACTCGTTTTCCGCCTGAGCCAAATGGCTACTTGCATATCGGTCACGTCAAAGCCATCTGCTTGAACTTTGGTGTAGCAGAAGAGTTTGGAGGCTATTGTAACCTTAGATTTGACGACACCAACCCAGATGCTGAAGAACAAGAATACGTAGATGGGATTGCCAACGACGTAAAATGGTTAGGTTTCGACTGGCAAGGTGAGCCACGCTATGCATCGAGCTATTTTGATCAGCTTTACACGTGGGCCGTGCAACTGATTGAGCAAGGCGATGCTTATGTCGACTTGCAAACCCCTGACGAAATCAAGCTAAACCGCGGTAACTTTGTTGAACCTGGTAAAAACTCACCTTATCGTGATGCAAGCGTTGCGGAAAATCTCGAACGTTTTGAAAAAATGCGTGATGGAACATATCCAGAAGGTCATGCAGTGTTACGCGCCAAGATTGATATGACTAGCCCAAATGTACATATGCGTGATCCGATCTTGTACCGAATTTTGCATTCAGAGCATCACCAAACAGGCAATACATGGAAAATTTATCCAATGTATGACTATGCGCATCCGTTGTCAGATGCCATTGAGGGTGTAACGCATTCACTATGTACGCTTGAGTTTCAAGATCACCGCCCATTTTATGACTGGATCATTGAAAAAGTTCACTCAAACGCAGTTCCACGTCAGTATGAATCTTCGCGTTTAAATGTGGATTACACCATTACATCTAAGCGTAAGCTTCGCCGTCTGGTTGAAGGTGGCTTTGTAAATGGCTGGGATGATCCACGTATGCCAACGGTTGTGGGAATGCGTCGTCGCGGGTTTACACCAGAAGGCTTACGTGATTTCTGTAAACGTGTGGGTGTGTCTAAAACAGACGGTATTGTTGATGTGGCCATGCTCGAGTTTTGTATTCGTCAGTCACTTGAAAATACTGCTGGCCGCGGTATGGCAGTGCTCAATCCATTAAAGGTGACCTTAACCAATTTGCCTGAAGCATTGGATCTTGTGCATGCCCGCCATCCAAATGTGGATATGGGGGACCGCGTGATTCCATTAACTTCTGAGCTTTACATTGACCGTAAAGATTTTGAAGAAGTGCCACCAAAAGGCTTTAAACGTTTAGTACCAGAGGGCGAAGTGCGTTTACGCCATGCTTATGTCATTAAATGCGATGAAGTTATCAAAGATGCAAGCGGCGAAGTGATTGAGTTGAAATGCTCGATTGACCCAGATACTTTAGGTAAAAACCCTGAAGGACGTAAGGTAAAAGGTGTGATTCACTGGGTATCTGCAACCAAAGGACTTCCTGCCGAAGTGCGTATTTATGACCGTCTGTTTACCGAAGCAGATCCTGAAACGGGTGATGATTTCTTGGAAAACCTGAATCCAGAATCACTAAAAGTAATGCAAGCTTATATTGAGCCTACACTGGCAGAGGCTGCACCGGAGCAACGTTTCCAGTTTGAACGTGAAGGTTACTTTGTTGCAGATCGTTATGATCATACGCCTGAAAAACCAGTCTTTAACCGCATTTTAGACTTAAAAGACAGCTTTAAACCTGAGAAAAAATAAGGCGATAGCCTTATTTTTTCGCAAGGCCCCGCAGGGTAAAGTGCGATAGCCTTATTTTTTCGCAAGGCCCCGCAGGGTAAAGTGCGATAGCCTTATTTTTTCGCAAGGCCCCGCAGGGTAAAGTGCGATAGCCTTATTTTTTCGCAAGGCCCCGCAGGGTAAAGTGCGACAGTTTTAGATTAAAAATAAGCTACTTTAGGGTAGCTTATTTTTTTGCTCATCTTTTAAAAGCAAATGATAGGGCGCTTTCATTTTTGCACGTTCACGCAATTTCTTTTTAATATACAGCACGATTGCAAAGCAGGTGGTCGCAATGGTCAAGAAAAAACTGTTCATATAACTCATAATTGAGCTGATATAGCCAATCGTGGTGAGTCGATTCATCATTTTTACAACTTGCGGACTGTCTTCAATACCGGTAATGGCCCAAGAGCATAAATGCTCGCAATTATTGAGTATGAGGTGATAGTGATTTTCATGCATGCGTGAGCGCATCCGCCTCACGACAATACGGCCTTTATATCGGGCGTGTTCGTAGTGACGGACATGGATTTTTTTACCATGAGAAAAATGACTTAAAGTGGTGATCTCGATCGGCTTTTTTTTGAATAGGTGAGCAAAGCCTGAATAATGGATCACGCGTCCACGTCCGGCATAAATACCATGGTGACTGTATCCAAAATGATAAACCACAAGATGCGAACCAATTGGATAGCGTTTGTTTGTGCGCTGCATGTGCTCCTAAACCAACAAAAATCTGTACATAGACTTAGGTGTGCCCAATTATAACCAAAAAAATGTGTCACTATTGTAAAAGCTGCAATACTTTGACGCTATATTCAAATCATTTGAGTCACTACATAGCAGTTGTAATCGGGAGCTAATTTAGATGCAATTTAAAAATAAACAAATGATTTATATTTTTTCATTTGTATTCATGTGTCTGAGTGTTCCCGCCTTTGCAAAGCTTGTGCCTACTTATCGAGAAATACATAGTCAGCTCGGTGTTGATGCCATCGTCATACAGGTGAGCGATCTATCAAGGCTATCATTGGCATTAAATGATCCAGATATGCTCAAAAAATACGGCTCATTTTCTGCATTACAAAACAGTTTGCCAGCTTGCCAACATTTAGTTTTTGCAATGAATGCTGGTATGTATCATCGCGACCGAGAACCTGTAGGGCTTTATATTGAGGCAAATCAACAAAGAACTGCTTTAAATACCCAAGATGGATATGGCAATTTTTTTCTTCAACCCAATGGTGTGTTGGCTTGGAATGATCGCGAAGCAATTATTAAAACAACATCCGAGTTTACGAAGCGTGCATTTCATACAAAATATGCGACTCAGTCGGGGCCTATGCTTGTCATCAATGGAAGCATTCATCCTAAATTCTTAGCAGACTCAGACTCTTTGAAGATCCGAAATGCAGTGGGTGTGAAAGACAATCAACTTTATTTTGTGATCACGCGTAATCGCGTCAATTTCTACGCACTAGCTCGGCTTTTTAAAGATGAACTACAAATCGATAATGCGTTGTATTTAGATGGTTCAATTTCCAGTTTGTACTGGGCCGCACAGCAACGAAATGATCGCATTACACAGCTTGGGCCTTTACTGGCTTGGATTGATCCTGCGCAATGTGATCTTAAACGTGTGTACTCAATAGTAGATAAAAAAAGAAAGCCCGAACTCGCTCAAGTCGGGCTTTCTGTTTACTCATTAATTCATTAATTAGGGATCAATAAGTTTGATGGATTATACGCATGAAATAATAAATGTAAAGTAAATCACATTTTTTATGTTTTGTGTTAATTATATAGCTTATTTTGTGATCTGATTGAGAGAACGTATCACTGCATTGATCAGCATGCTAAGATAGCTTTAAGGGGCTCTTATGGAGTAAAACGCCAGCAAGAATAAGCATATAACAAGAAACTAAAAATGAATGGCATGTAGCGCATTAAAACAGTTTAAGGAGTGAACCGTGATGCAGCAGGTTAAAATTTTTGAAACCAAAGTATTTAGTAAACTTGAAACCGATATCAATCACTGGATTGAATACGAATACAGTAAAAACAGGCGTGTCGAAATTAAATCGATTAGCCATGCTTATGTTGCATCTCATGAAGATTTTTATCATTACACCGCAATAGTGGCATATGACTTAAAACATGAGGGCGAATAGCCACATCAAGTTTAGGTGTAAACTGAAAAGCGTTCGTTACGACAAAAGCTTGCCAAAGTCATACCTGAGCGCTTAGCTGTTTCTATCGCCAGTGTGCTTGGGGCAGAAATGGTGGCCAGCAATGAAATATCAAGCTGAATGCATTTCTTGACCAGTTCATAACTTGCGCGACTGGTCATGACGACAAAGCCTTGGTTTAATAGAATCTTATGCTTGACCAAATAGCCAATCAGTTTATCTAGTGCATTATGCCGGCCAGCATCTTCAAACACCATAAGTACATCACCTTCACACACCCATGCTGCTGCGTGTGCACCACCAGTCACGGCACTAATGGGCTGTCGTTTTTGTAGCGAAATCATGGCTGCGGGAATCAATGACAGCCACTCTGTAGGAGCAGATGTGGTAATTTTTGCTAAAGACGCATCCACTTGTTGTAGACTTTCAATACCGCAAAGTCCACAACCGGTTTGACCAATCAAAGAACGTCTGTGGGCTTTTAATTGTGCAAAAACTTCAGAAGCAATGGTGATGTGTATTTGATAACCCAGCGGACTTTTCTCAATGTCTAGATCATAAATCTGACGTACATGTTGAACAATGCCTTCGCTTAGACTAAAGCCAATTGCAAACATATCCAGATTGACGGGAGTCACCATCATCACGGCGTGTGATATACCGTTATAAATTAAAGCAACAGGATATTCTTCAACCACCTCGTCTAAACCCGTACTAATTTCATGATGACGATAGCGTGTCACCGAAACCGATTGATGACCTTGAGAAAAAATGGATTTTCTCAAGGCGTCGATTTGATTTGATTCATCCATTGGCATGTTCGGGATCGACTTCTGCCGCCAGATTAAAGTTTTCAGGTGGTTGACCCGCATGTAAAATCACTGGAATGCTTTTCGATGCAGGAATCCGGGCGTGTTTATCGTGGCTACTTAAGGCAACTAAAGGGTTAGTTTCAGGATAATACGCAGCCAAACTACCGACAGGTACGTTATATGGCACAATACGGAAGCTTTTCACAATACGTTTTTGACCATCGGAAAACACACTTTCGATATCGACCCACTGATCTGCTTTGAAACCAGATGCTTGAATATCCTGTTCATTCATAAACAAAACACGGCGCTGACCAAAAACACCTCGATAACGATCATCAAGGCCGTACAATGTCGTGTTGTACTGATCGTGAGAACGGGTGGTCATCAGGGTATACACTTTTGCATCTGGATAGGTATCGGCATACCGGTGTTCTTTATCGGCATAAATTTCACTGAGTGGTGAAATGATAAACTGTGCCTTACCACTGGCAGTATTCCATGAGTAGGTATTTGCTGGATGTTCGAGATGAAAACCACCCGGCTGATAAACGCGTTTATTGAAATCATGAAATTCATCGAACACTTCTGAAATCGCATCGCGGATACGATCGTAGTTTTCAATGTACCAGCGCCATTGAACAGGCGTTTCTTTGAGTGTCGCTTCTGCAATGCGTGCCACAATATCTGGTTCAGACAATAGATCAGATGAAATAGGCTGATTTGGCCCCGAAGATAAATGCACATTACTCATCGAATCTTCAACACTGATCGCTTGAGGTCCGTGTTTTTGCATGTCAATTTCAGTACGTCCCAAACAAGGTAGCATCAAGGCATCTTCACCGCACACCAAATGGCTTCGATTCATCTTGGTGGTAATATGTACGGTGAGTTTACACTTGCGTAGTGCATCTTGAGTAAAATGACTGTCGGGTGTCGCAACTGCAAAATTGCCACCGAGGGCAATAAAGACTTTTACGCGGCCATCGGCCATCGCTTTGATGGTTTCGACAACGCCCAATCCGTTTTCACGTGGGCTTTTTATTCCAAACACGCGATCTAAGCTATCGAGTAGTTTAGGTGCCGGACGCTCATTAATGCCTACCGTACGATCGCCCTGAACGTTACTATGCCCGCGAATGGGTGCCAGTCCTGCTCCCGGCTTACCTAATAGGCCACGGCATAATACCAAGTTGGCAAGTAAATGAACGTTGGCTGTACCATGTCGATGTTGGGTAATGCCCATTCCCCAGCAAAAGATTGGGCGCTCAGATTGAATATAGAGCTTGGCGAGCGCTTCAAGGTGGTCTGGGCTCAAGCCAGTATAACGATGAATCTCTGCCCATTCGGTACGATCCAGCTCGGCAAGCATGTCTGAAAAACCAATCGTTTGCTCCTCAATAAATGCTTGATCGAATAAACTTGGCTTTCCTTGTGCGACGGCTTGTTTGTTCCATTCATGCGTATGTTTTAACAGACCAAACATAATCGCGTAATCCCCCCCAATACTCGGCTGGAAATAATAGCGACTGATCGGCGTGCTGCCGTTGGTCATCATTTCAAGTGGGGCTTGAGGGTCTTGAAAACGTTCTAGTCCGCGTTCTTTAAGCGGATTGAGTGCAACAATGGTGCCTCCACGTTTAGATACTTCTCGTAATGTTGCGAGCATACGCGGGTGATTGGTCCCCGGATTATGTCCAAAACTAAAGATCGTATCGGCCAGATCAAAGTCGTCTAGCGTTACAGTGCCTTTACCCAAACCAATGGCCTCTTTTAAGCCCACACTGGTCGGCTCATGACACATATTGGAGCAATCGGGAAAATTGTTGGTGCCAAAGCTTCGTACAAAAAGTTGGTATAAAAAGGCGGCTTCATTACTGGCGCGTCCAGAAGTATAAAACGCGGCTTCATTTGGATTGTCGAGTGCTTGTAAATGTTTGGCGATCAGTTGAAACGCATCATCCCAAGAGATTGGCACATATTTGTCTGTTGCGGCATCGTATCGCATTGGGTCGGTAATACGCCCAACGTCTTCCAAAAAGAAATCACTTTGTTCAGATAGCCAGCTTACAGTATGCGTTGCAAAAAACTCAGGCGTTACGCGCTTACTGGTGGCTTCAAATGCCACAGCTTTGGCGCCGTTTTCACAAAAGTTAAAAGTTTGCGTATCTTTTTTTTCTGGCCATGCACATCCCGGACAGTCGAATCCGGTCGGCTGGTTAATATTGAGCAGAGAAATCGAACCTTTTTTAAACGTTTCTTGCCGCTTCAGATTACGTGCAACACTGAGTAATGCGCCCCAACCACCAGCAGGCTGATCGTATGGTTCAATACGGGCATAGTTTGGATTATTTTCATCTGCCAATTTTTCTCTGCTGTCCATATCCTCGTCCTGATGCTTTTGCTAAGTTTTCATACTAAATCCATTTTTAACATATCGTTGCTAAAATTTGTAACGACTGCACACACATTCAACAAACTAACCCTTTGATCTACTGTTAATTAATTTGTTTATGTCGAATAAAATGTACGTTAGTCTTCAAGTAATTGTCTTGCTGCCATGTGACTTTTTAAATCGATACATTGCTCGCTCAAGCGCTGTAGTGCTGTCTGCTCTAGATTCAAACCTTGCCAAGTTTGCATTTGTTCAAATAACCATTGCATATCGCTTTGTTTTGGCGCTGTATGGTCTAGAACCAAGTGTCGAATAATTTTTTCCAGAGCATGGTATTTCTGTACATGAATCTCTTCGTTACATTGAAAGCGAATTACATTAAAGTCGATGAGCATTTGCCAGACCGGTTTGAAGTCCTCCAGTATTTCAAGCTCACGCTGAGCCTTTAGAATAGCAGCAGTAAGTGCACATAAGGTATTTGGATGATGTGATGCCCATTCATGCGTGACTGCCAATACTTTATCTGCAATTTCGGGAACAATATCGCGGCTGTGCGCTACAATTTGGCTCACACCTTCGACTTCACCTTGGGTATTCCATGGTTCACCTACACAAAAACCGTCTATGGCATGAGAAGAAATTGCCTCGACCATATACGGTGGCGGTAGCGTTTTTAATACAATGTCTTGTGCCACACTTGGATCTGCAAGTGCAATCCATTCTCTTAAGCAATAGTGATGAATCGAATGATTAAACACATGCGCCAGATGAACCGGATGTCCTGCATGAAGATGCTGTACCAGTTTTTGTGCCGATTGAAACGGCGTATCTGCAGGTTGAATGCGTAAATCATGGCTGAGCTTCTGGCTTAAGCTGACATACGCACGATTAATACTTAAAACTAAAGGTGTTTTGAGCTGAATACCGATTTGGTCTTCGCCTACTGCCGCAGCAGGGAGCATGGCAGATAAACAATGTGCGGCATCTAAAATGCCAAAAGCTAGACGATCTCGCAAACTTGCCCACGAGGCTTCTTTGACTAAAGTGACATCAAGTCCGAAGTCGGCAAAAAAACCGCGCTGTTTTGCCCAGAGTAATGCAATACAATCCAGTAAAGGAATATAGCCAATGTGCAGCTGTGTTTTTTCCAAGTGGCTCATGTTAGTCCTCTTTTAACTGGCTATTGAGTAATTGCTGGGCATCAATCAGCCGCCGTGCCATTTCACCAATGGTAATGCGGTGACTCATGGCATTTTTGCGTAATAACTGAAATGCAGTATCTTCGGTTAAGCTATGAAGTTGCATCAGAAGCACTTTGGCTTTTTCGATATCTTTTCGGTCGGCCAACTTGAGCTTGGTTTCTTTTAAATCGCTTTCGAGCTGCTTATGCTTTTTAAACTGTTCAATTGAAATTTCAAGAATTGTTTCCAAGCGCGCAGGGTCAATACCATCCACAATATAGGCGGTTACACCGGCATCGATGGCCTGTTTAATGGTTTCTTTGTTGCTGTTTTTGGTAAAAAGTACCGTAGGCAGATCAAAGTGACTGACGCAGCTTTCAATAATGTCACGATGTGGATGATCCATATCCAGCAAAATGACATCGGCCTGAAGCTTTTCAAGCTTAAATGTATTCATATGATCTAGCGGTAGACAGGCCACCACATCAAAATCATGCGCACGCAAGTTTTGTTGAACAAATTCAGCGCGTTCAAGGTCGTCATCAATCAATGCAATTTTTAATTTTGGCATAAGTCGTAGGGCATAATCTTTCGCATTTGCGAAACAGTGTAAGCGAAAATAATCGAAAAATTGCATAGCAAGATGAGTGCCACCTTAAAAAGAGTAAAATTTGATGGTTATTTGTACTCCGATCTTGTGTAGTGATCTGTTGTGGTGCATTAACGTCTCGTCATGACGCATGTTCCGACTAACATTCGTTAAATAAGAAGCAAAAATCGACAGATGTTCTTGGTTTAAAAGATGAGTCATTAAAAAATGAGCTTAAAGAAACGATTTTTAAATAAAAAAAGTATGAAAATAAAAAACTGGCACATGCTTTGCATAGATATTATTGAGTCAAAGACGACTCTGTTTTAAAAAATTTGTGAGACGGCCAACGACGTCCGTTCTGATCGATTGCCAATACAGCGCAAGCTGTTTAGCCCATATTACGTTCAGTTCAGGAGAAGGCCATGTCTTCAAATTTAGATTTAACAGCAAAAAAAGCGACGAAAATAAATCTATTTAGTTTTAAAGTTCCAGCGATGCGAGCCTTCCATATGAGTTGGCTCGCTTTTTTTGTCTGTTTTTTTGCTTGGTTTGCATGTGCACCGCTTATGCCGGTGATTGCGGGTGAATTTCACCTCACTAAAGACCAGATTGCCAATATCAATATTGCCGCCGTTGCGATTACGATTTTGGTTCGCCTTATTGTCGGGCCGCTGTGTGATAAATACGGCCCACGTAAAACCTATACTGCTTTATTGCTGATTGGCAGTATTCCTGTTTTTGGTGTCGCTGCCGCAAACAGTTATGAATCCTTCTTATTCTTTAGATTACTCATTGGTGCCATCGGGGCAAGCTTTGTTATTACCCAATATCACACCAGTATCATGTTTGCTCCAAATGTAGTGGGTACGGCCAATGCCACCACTGCAGGCTGGGGAAATGCGGGTGGTGGTGCTACACAAGCGTTAATGCCGCTTTTGCTTGCTGCACTGGTGATGTTTGGCGTAGAGCAAAGCATGGGCTGGCGTGTGGCCTTACTGGTTCCGGGTATGATGATGGTGATTGTAGGCCTGCTGTACTGGAAACTGACCCAAGACTGCCCACAAGGTAATTTTAAAGAACTTCGCGCACAAGGAGTTGCAGTCGGGAGCGATAAAAAAGGCGGTATGGCGATTTTGATGCATGCTGCACGTAACTATCGCGTCTGGATTTTATTTGGTGCCTATGCGGCGTGTTTTGGTATTGAAATCTTTATTCATAACATCGTAGCCATGTACTACGTCAATAACTTTAACTTTGGCCTTAAGGAGGCTGGATTTGCAGCGGGTATCTTTGGTTTGCTGGCTTTATTTGCCCGCGCACTCGGTGGCATTGTGTCCGATAAAGTAGCCATGAAAAAAGGCCTCGATGGTCGCACGAAAGTACTTTTTGTCATGATTTTGTGTGAAGGTTTATTTCTGGTTTTATTCTCTCAAATGAATACTCCGATGCTGGCGATTTTAAGTATGACCGTATTTGCACTGTTTACCCACATGGCATGTGGTGCAACCTATGCATTGGTTCCGTTTATCGATCGTGACGCGCTGGGTGGTGTTGCAGGTATTATTGGTGCCGGAGGTAACGTCGGTGCAGTGGCAGCGGGTTTCTTGTTAAAAGGCATGGTGGATATTCAAACCTGTTTGATGGTGTTGGGTGGTCTGGTGGTGGTGGCAGCAGGTTTTGTGATGCTGATTCGTTTTTCGGTCGAGCATAAGGTGAAAGAACAGCGTCTTTTTGAGCAAGCCGTTCTTGAACGAAACAACCTTGCATAACCAGAACTGACCTATCTTATATCTATTCGGAGAATACCCATGAAACTTGTCATGATTGGCCACGGTATGGTCGGGCACAAATTTATCGAAAGCTTGATGGAAAAAGCAGATGATGAAATGGAAGTCACCATTTTGGCCGAAGAGCCGAGAATCGCATATGACCGAGTGCATTTAAGCGAATACTTTAGCGGTAAAAGTGCCAAAGACCTTTCTCTTGCACGTATGGATTTTGCCGATGCTTATGGTATCGATTTACGCTTAAATACTCGCGTAACCGCAATTGACCCTGTTGAAAAAACAGTGACCACATCTGCCGGTGATGTCATTGCTTATGACAAACTCATTTTGGCAACCGGATCTTATGCATTTGTACCACCAATTGCTGGAAATGACCGTTCAAACTGTTTTGTGTATCGCACCATTGAAGATCTAGATGCGCTTCGTGCTGCAAGCTTGAAGGCTAAATCTGGTGTGGTGATTGGTGGCGGTTTATTGGGGCTTGAAGCCGCCAAGGCATTACGCGATTTAAATCTTGAAACACATGTGGTTGAGTTTGCGCCGCGGTTGATGGCGGTACAAATCGACGACTTAGGTGGCAAGCTACTACGCCGTAAAATTGAAAACTTGGGGGTTAAAGTCCATACGCAAAAGGCTACGCAGTCAATTGAAGAGGGTGAAACCAGTCATCATGTGATGAATTTTGCAGACGGTAGCTCACTTGAAACCGATATTGTTTTGTTTTCAGCCGGTATTCGCCCACGTGATGAATTAGCCAAAGCGTCTGGGCTTGCTGTAGGTGAGCGAGGCGGTATCAAGATTAATCAATACTGCCAAACTTCAGATCCAAATATTTATGCCATTGGTGAATGTGCGCTTTGGGACAACAAAATTTATGGTCTTGTTGCGCCGGGGTATGATATGGCGCGTATAGCTGCCAAACATGTACTGGATGAAAGTACTCATGGCTTTGCTGGCGCTGATATGAGTACCAAACTCAAGTTGATGGGTGTGGATGTGGCATCGATTGGTGATGCACATGCCATGACACCCGATGCGTTGAGCTATTTTTATGCCGATGAAGACGCACTCATTTATAAGAAAATTGTGGTCAATGCTCAAAAAACCAAACTGCTTGGCGCCGTATTGGTGGGCGATGCCAAAGAGTACAATGATTTATTACAAATGATGCTGAATGGTCTGGATTTACCAGATCAACCCGAAAGCTTGATTATGCCGGGATATGCTCAATCCGGTGCAGCTAAGACAGGCGGCAGTGGCGTCGACTTACTTCCAGATAGTGCAACCATTTGCTCATGCAATAATGTGTCTAAAGCCGATATCTGTCAGGCGATTGAAGACGGCGCGACATCATTAGGTGCATTAAAGAAATGTACAAAAGCAGCTACAGCTTGCGGTGGCTGTGCCCCTTTAGTGACACAAGTACTTAAATCAGAGTTACAGCGTCAGGGCGTTACGGTGAATAACCACATTTGTGAGCATTTTGCTTATTCGCGCCAAGAGCTGTATCACTTGGTTCGTGTCAATGAAATCAAAACTTTCGATGATTTGATCCATCAGCACGGTCATGGATTAGGCTGTGATATCTGTAAACCGACGGTTGCCAATATTTTAGCCTCATGCTGGAACGATTTTGTTTTAAAACCGACCCATGCAGGTTTGCAAGACAGCAACGATTATTATTTGGGCAATATTCAAAAAGATGGCTCGTATTCGATTGTACCGCGCATGGCGGGCGGTGAAGTTACTCCAGATGGGTTAATTGCAGTCGGGCAAATCGCCAAAAAATATAATCTTTATACCAAGATCACCGGTGGTCAGCGTGTGGATATGTTTGGAGCGCAGGTGCATCAATTGCCATTGATTTGGGAAGAATTGATTGCTGCAGGTTTTGAGTCGGGTCATGCTTACGGTAAATCGCTGCGCACGGTCAAATCGTGTGTAGGCAGCACATGGTGTCGCTATGGTGTCGATGATTCGGTTGGTTTGGCGATCTTTCTTGAAAATCGTTACAAAGGCTTGCGCTCTCCACATAAATTAAAAATGGCAGTTTCTGGATGTACTCGTGAGTGTGCAGAGGCCCAAGGGAAAGATGTCGGCGTCATTGCTACAGAAAAAGGCTGGAATCTTTATGTGTGCGGTAATGGCGGAATGAAACCACGTCACGCAGAATTACTGGCTTCGGACTTAGACACCGATACATTGATTCGTTATATCGACCGTTTCTTCATGTTTTACATTCAAACCGCAGATCGTTTACAGCGAACCAGTGTATGGCGCGACAACATGGAAGGTGGTCTAGATTATCTCAAAGCGGTTATTGTTCAAGACTCACTGGGTGTAGCGGACGAGCTAGAGCGCCGTATGTCGCATGTAATCAACACTTATCAGGACGAATGGCGTACTGCTGTGGAAGATCCTGAAGTACGCAAACGCTTCCAGACGTTCATCAACCAAAAAGAGCAACACGATCCACACATTCAGTTTACCCAAGAACGAGGTCAGATCCGTCCGCTTAAAGACAGCGAGCGTCATGAAGATCGTATTCCCATGGTTGAAGCATAAGGAGACAAACACATGACCAGTTTAAAAGCCTTAAATCGAGTGAATGATGCAGAATGGATCGAGATTTGCGCATTAAATGATATTACGCCCAATACGGGGGTGGGTGCGCTTCTTCACGAGCAGCAGATTGCACTGTTTCGTGTGGGACACGAGCAACGAGTGTATGCGCTTAGTAATACCGATCCGTTTAGTGGCGCAAACGTGATGTCTCGCGGGATTATTGGCGACTTACAAGGTGAGCGTGTTGTCGCATCTCCAATCTATAAGCAGCATTTTAGCTTGGCCACAGGTCGCTGTCTGGAAGATAAAGACCAACGACTATTGGTATTTCCAACCAAAGTCGAACAAGGACGGGTTTATGTTTCGCCCATAGCGCAAAAGACGTACATTACCAACAACGGAACTGCGCAAGAAAAACTGAAGCTGGTATTGGTCGGAAATGGCTTGGCAGGTATGCGCTGCCTAGAAGATTTACTGGATATGAATGCCGAGCGCTATGAAATTACCGTGATTGGTGAAGAACCATGGGGCAATTACAACCGCATCATGCTTTCGCCTGTTTTATCGGGTGAAAAAACGGTAGAAGACATCATGTTGCATTCGCATGCATGGTATCAAGAGCGTCAAATGCGTTTTATTGCGGGCGATCCGGCTGTGAAAATTGATCGAACCCGTAAACAAGTGACAACACAGCAAGGCCAGATCGTCGACTACGACCGTTTGATTCTTGCAACAGGATCAAAACCGTTTATTCCACCGATACAGGGGAATCAACTCAAAGGCGTTATCAGCTTTCGAGATATCTATGATGTCAACACCATGGTGGATTACGCATCTAGCAAAACTCACGCCGTTGTGATTGGAGGTGGCTTACTGGGCCTTGAAGCTGCGTATGGGTTAAAGCAACGTGGAATGCAGGTGACTGTGCTGCATTTGATGGATCGAATCATGGATCGCCAGCTCGATCAGCGAGCCAGCGAGCTACTTAAAAGCAGTATCGAGCACAAGGGGATTCGTATTCTTACTCAAGCCAATACCGAGGCCTTAATTGGCGATGAACATGGTCATGTTCAGCAGCTACGCTTGAGCGACGGCACTTTACTCAATGCTGACCTCGTGGTGTTTGCGGTAGGTATCCGCCCAAATATTGAGCTGGCCCAACGAGCCGGACTGCGATGTAATCGTGGCGTATTGGTCAATGACACCATGCAAACCTTCGATCCGAGTATTTATGCCGTCGGCGAATGTATTGAGCACCGTGGTCAAACCTTTGGTTTGGTCGAGCCACTGTGGGGACAAGCCTTTATCTGTGCCAGCCATTTGGCAGAACATGGCAGCTTAACCTTTAAAGCGCCGACTGTGCCCACTCAGTTAAAAGTCAGTGGCGTGGATGTATTTTCTGCCGGTAATTTTCAGCCACAAGATGATTATGAAGACATCATTTTAAATGACGATAAGCGTCAGATTTACAAGCGTATCATCATTCAACACGACCAGATCATCGGCGCCGTTTTGTTTGGTGATACTGAAGATGGTTCATGGTATGCAGAACTGATTGCAGATCAGACTCCAATTGGCTCAATTCGAAACAAATTGCTGTTTGGTCGCGATTTTGCACTAAGAAAAGCAGGTTAATCTGAAGGAGCCGCCATGAATACGATTCCCCTTGTGCAACTCCAGAGTGATACATCCAATGTTATCCGTCATACCCAAACCACATGTCCATATTGTGGTGTTGGCTGTGGCGTAAGCGCGACAGTTGAAGAAACCAAATCGGGTAAAAAAATCTCGGTGACTGGAGATGAAACACATCCTTCTAATTTTGGTCGCTTATGTATCAAAGGGAGTCGTTTGGCCGATACACTGGGTTTGGAAACACGTGTGTTACAACCTATGTCGGGGCGTGGTGCAGCCCGCCATGCCACCACATGGGAGCGTGCGACTGATGAAATTGCAAAACGCTTTCAAGCCTGTATCGATGAACACGGTAAAGACAGTGTGGCGTTCTATGTGTCGGGGCAACTCTTAACTGAAGACTACTATGTGGTGAATAAGTTTGTAAAAGGCTACTTGGGCACAGCCAATATCGATACCAACTCACGTTTATGTATGTCGTCGGCAGTAGCGGCGCACAAACGCAGTTTCGGTGAAGATCTGGTGCCTGCCAGTTATACCGATTTTGAGCAGACCGATCTGGTGGTACTGGTGGGTTCGAATACCGCATGGTGTCATCCGGTCTTGTACCAACGGATTATGCAAGCCAAAGCAGAGCGTGACCTTACAGTTGTGGTGATTGACCCACGTTATACTGCAACATGCGAGCAAGCAGACTTACATTTGCCGATATTACCGGGTCAGGATGTCACATTATTTAATGGCCTATTACAGTATTTGCATCAACACGGTCACACCGATCATGCTTTTGTAAATGCGCATACCGATCAACTGCAATATGCGTTAGATGCTAGTCTGGCTCAAGCCAATTTAAACGACGTGGCAGAAAAGACCGGGATCTCACTCGACAAGCTCGAACAGTTTTATGCGTTGTTTGCCCGCTTAGATAAAGTGATGACGCTGTTTTCTATGGGCGTGAATCAATCCTCACAAGGTGTGAATAAAGCCAATTCAATTATCAACTGTCATTTACTCACTGGAAAAATTGGTCGGCCAGGTGCTGCGCCGTTTTCGATGACAGGACAGCCAAATGCCATGGGCGGGCGTGAAGTCGGCGGTTTGGCCAATATGCTGGCCGCACATATGGAAATTGAACAGCCTTTACATCGGCAAATCACTCAGCAATTTTGGAATAGTCCATCTATTGCGACTCAGCTGGGATTAAAAGCAGTCGATTTATTTCAGGCAGTTGAGCAAGGCAAAATTAAAGCCATCTGGATTATGGCCACTAATCCGGTAGTGAGCTTACCCAATGCTGATCAGGTCAAACGTGCATTAGAAGCCTGTGAGCTGGTTGTGGTATCGGATATTAGTGAACACACCGATACCACTGCTTATGCCGATTTTTTGTTGCCGGCACTCGGTTGGGGAGAAAAAGACGGAACAGTGACCAATTCTGAACGCCGTATTTCCAGACAACGTGCCTTTCTAGATGCACCTGTACAGGCCAAAGCTGATTGGTGGGCCGTGTGTCAGGTCGCAAAAAAAATGCAGTTTGATGGGTTTGAATTTCAATCGGCTGCCGAAATTTTTGATGAGCATGCCCGGTTGTCAGCCACAGCCAACTTAGTAACGAATATTCAAACGGAAAATATTGTCTTTCGTTACTTTAATCTTTCTGGGTTAGTCGGTTTATCTACAAAAGCCTATAACGAGCTTAAACCGATCCAATGGCCTGTGTTACATGATATTGGAGATAAGTGTAGTACAGACACACAACGCCAGTTATTTCAATCTGGGGTGTATAGTCATAGCAATCAAAAGGCAAAGTTTATTGCGACACCTGCTATAGATGCTGTGCATGCACCATCTAAAGCATTTCCGCTGATTTTAAATACAGGGCGCATTCGTGATCAGTGGCACACCATGACCCGCACAGCACTTTCTGCGCATTTAACATCACATCGTGCAGAACCCTATTGTGAAATGCATCCTCAAGATGCACTCAAGTACGGTGTACAGCATGGCAGTCTGATTGAAGTGAAATCACAGTGGGGCAGTTGTGTATTGCGCTTGAGTATTTCAGACAGTATTCGCCGTGGTCAGATTTTTGTTCCTATACATTGGAGCGAGCAACATGCTTCCGATGCACGTATTGGTAAGGTGGTCAATCCTGTGGTCGATGCGATTTCAGGAGAACCTGAGTTTAAACATACGCCTGTAATGTTGCAGCCATTTTATACGCATTGGCAAGGATGCTTGTTTGTACGTGAAGGTATGGAGCATCTTATGGTATCGCAGCTTCAACAGTTGGCATGGTGGACAAAGGTCAAAATGACCAAAGTGATTCGATACGAGATTGCGGATCGTTCCCGACTACAAGATATACAAAACAACTTAAAAACATTTTTACCTTTTGATGATGCATCCTACGAATGGTTAAATTTAAGCGATCCGAGTACACAACTCTCGCACAGTGTGGTGTTAAAAGACGGTATATTGATTGCAAGCTTGTATATTGCGCCGTCAGAGATGTTACCCGACCGTGACTGGGTTGCAACGTTGTTTAAGCGTGAGCGCCTCAGTGCATTGCATCGTAAAGCTTTACTTGCAGGCATGCCGATTAATGTGCGCAACAATGATGGTCCATTGGTCTGTAGTTGCTTTAAAGTAGGAAAAAACAAAATAGTGGATACCATCAAAGCGCAAAACATAGTGCATGAAAAACAAGTGACAGCATGCCTTAAAGCAGGCGGAAACTGTGGATCATGTTTGCCCGAAATACGAGGTTTAATTAAAGCTTGTCAACAGGAGATCGATGCGTGAGCGTGAGCAAATATCCACAAACCGATTTGGTCATCTTGGCTGGTGGACAGGCCCGTCGTATGAATGGGGTCAATAAGTTATTACAAAACTTTGATGATCAGATTCAGTTGCTGAAAATTTATGAGCGCTTAAAGCACGATATTCATCAGATCTGGGTGAATAGCCATCGAGATGCCAGTTTGTATCGTCAGATTTTGCCACAAACGCGTAGTTATGAAGATCATCAGCATGGTTTTTTAGGACCAATGATGGGCATATACAGTGCTTGGGATCATGTGGCATCGGATTATGTGCTTTTTGTACCGTGTGATATTACCTACATTCCCAGCAAGGTTGTGTCTTTATTGCATCATGCTTTGAATCAAGATCCACGTGCGATGATGAGTTATGTCGCAATCAACGGGACGGCATTATATCCATTTTGCCTGATGAAGCGATCAAGTGCATCGGTGCTTAAAAATCACCTTGAACAAAATCAATTGAGCATGAAAAGAGCCTTAACAGACTTACATGCGCAGGTGGCTTATTTTAGAAAACATCGCTTATTTTTTCATAGCATCAATTCATTAGACGAGTTACAACAATACCAGCAGCTCAATACGCTCAAGCAGAGCGAGTTTTAATCAAATCCCGCCGTAAATTCGTTTAAATGAATATATGTGAGTTTAGATAATCATTATTACATTTATCCTGAAGCGAACAAAAAAATGCAAGACAGGTCTGATTTTTGTTAGTAAATTGGATTGTCACTGATGAGTAATGGTGCAAGAAAGCATATTTTGATCATTTTTTGAAATATTTTTGCTTTTTAAAATCAACATCATGAGTCATTATAGAATTATCAACGTGCAATAGCGCTGTCTAAGGGTCATCTCGAAGTTTTAATTATGAGTGCATACAATGAAGCATGAAACACAAGATCTGATGACGCCACCTTTTGAAGATCAATATGGGCGTCATAAACGGAAACTACGTATTTCCGTTACAGATCGTTGTAACTTCAAATGCCTGTATTGTATGCCAGAACATCCAGAGTGGATCAAAAAGCATGACTTGCTAAGTTTTGAGGCACTTTTTGAGTTTTGTCGCTTTATGGTGCAAAACGGAATTGAAAATATTCGGATTACTGGCGGTGAACCACTGATGCGCCAAGGCGTGGTGCACTTTATACGTGATTTGCAATCGCTACGGGCAAAAGGTTTAAAGCGTATTTCGATCACCACCAATGCCCATTACTTAAAGAAATATGCATTAGATCTTAAACATGCAGGTTTAGATGACCTCAATATTAGTCTAGATAGTCTCGATCCTGAGCAATTTATGACGCTGACCAAAAAGCCAATTTTGCCTGTTTTAGAAGGTATCAAGGCAGCGCAAGCCGTAGGTTTGAAATTTAAGATTAATACCGTGCTCATGAAGGGTAAAAATGACGATCAAATTTTACCATTAGTTCAGTGGGCTAAATCGCAACATATTCCGCTCAGATTTATCGAGTTTATGCCACTTGATGGTGATCAGCACTGGTCGAACGCCGCTGTAGTGTCAGAGCAAGAGATTTTAGAGGTACTTTCTAAAACCTATTCAATTGAAGCGCTAGAGCAACACAGTGAGCCAGCACGGCTTTTTCGTTTAGATCAAAATTATGACGTAGGTGTCATCTCAACTATTACCCACTCTTTTTGCGGACAATGCGATCGAATTCGTTTAACAGCTCAAGGTGAGCTGTATAACTGCCTATTTGCGCCTAAGGGCATTGATCTCAAGCCATTACTAAACGAATTGGTTCAAGGGTATGATCAAGATCGGACACTGACAGAACTCTATGATAAAACCTCGAGCTATATCTGGAATAAAGCCAAAGGCTTTCATAGCTTAAACACACACACACGAAAAATTACCATGCATATGATTGGAGGATAACAATGTCGGCCTTAAACGTCACGATTGAAGGTTATGGTGCCATACAAAGAAAAATACCCTCCCAGATCGTTTTGAATTATTCAGATACAGTGCTTGTTTCTGACGTTTTAAATGATATTACTCATCAATATTCAGATGCGACACAGGCCATTGAGCGCTGTGCCTGTGCAATTGGTGAAGATATTATTTCGCGTCAAACCTACTTAAGCCAAAATTGTACTTTAGTCTTACTTTCACCAGTAGCAGGAGGCTGATATGAAAGAGTTTCAACGCGTACAATCGGTTGACTTAACACTGGATAGTTTTGATCCGATATCCGATTTTCCTGCTTGCGGTGGTATTGGCATTTTTCAGGGAACGGTACGTAACCATCACAATGGTCGTGCTGTGAGTGGGCTGAAATATACCTCCTATACGCCTGTTGCAGAAAAAATGATTCGTCAGATTGAACAAGACATCATGAATAAGCACGGCGCTGCATATGTACGGGTTATTCATCGTATTGGGCAGCTAGATATCGGTGGAATGGCAATTATTGCCGTGGCCTATGCGCCGCATCGCCGTGAAGCGTTTGCGGCCTGTGAAGAGGCGGTAGAGCGTGTAAAACATGAAGTGCCAATCTGGAAAGAAGAGTTTTATACCGATGGCAGCAGTCAATTTGTCGAAGGGTGCTGTATCCGTAAAGATCATCATCATGACCATATCGATCATTCACATCATCACGAACACCAGCACTAATTTAAAACGGGATTTTTAATGAAAAACGTAGGCATGAAACCGGAAAGTTATCGTATTGCCGAAGCTCAAGCTATTTTGTATGCACCACCACATTGTATTGAATTACTTCGTCAGGGAAATACCGAAAAAGGTGATGCACTAAAAACAGGACGCATTGCAGGTATCTTGGCCGCAAAACGTACCGATGAGCTGATTCCGCTTTGTCATCCATTGCCTATTTATCGTGCCGAAGTCGATTACGAGTTACATGAAAACTTTGTTGAGATTCTAACCACAGTAGAAACCATCGGCCCAACTGGCGTAGAGATGGAAGCACTCACAGCCGCAAGTATTGCCGGTTTAACCCTGTACGATATGCTTAAACCGCACTGTGAGCCAGAAGACTTGGTGTTAGATCAGTGCAAGCTCTTAAAGAAAAAAGGCGGTAAATCGCATTTCAAGCGTACACTTCGCCAAGCTGTATCTGCGGCGGTAATTGTATTGTCAGATACTGTAGCCTCTGGCAAAAAACCAGATACTGCCGGTAAGTCTGTGGTTGAGAGTTTAACCGAAGCTGGCTTTACGCCTATTCATTACCAAATTTTGCCAGATGAGCCTGAACAGCTTAAAGAACTGGTTCTTGAGTTAACCAAATCCTATGCATGTGTTATTACAGTGGGCGGTACAGGAATAGGTAAGCGAGACATTACAGTCGACACCCTAGAGCCGTTACTTGAACGTAAGCTAGATGGCTTGATGGAAGCTGCACGTGCATTTGGTCAGCGCCGTACACCGTATGCAGCAATGTCGCGTGGGGTTGCAGGTTTTATCGATCGTTCATTGGTGATGACATTCCCGGGTAGCCGTGGTGGTGCTTCTGAAACAATGGCTGCTTTATTGCCAGCAATTGTGCATATTTTTGATGTGTGCCGTGATCTTCCACATCCGGGAGGTTATGAATAATGTCCGCATGTGGCCATGAAAAAGGTCTAATCAGTATCGATGAGGCAATTGATCATATTTTAAATACGGTCAAGCCACTTAGCACGGAAAACATTGAACTACAAAATAGCCTAAGTAGATATCTGGCACAGCCAATTCATTCGCCAGTGAATCTACCAAGTTTTGATCAAAGTGCTGTTGATGGATATGCGCTGTGTGCGAGTGATATCATTGAAAAGAACCAATACTTTGAACTTATAGGTGAAATACGCGCAGGGCAAAGCAGTGATCTGGTTTTGAAAGCAGGTCAGGCAACGCGTATTTTTACTGGCGGTAAACTTCCAGAGGGATGTACGACGATTGCGCGTCAAGAGATTGTATATCGGCTCGATGAGCATCAAATCCAGATTACAGAAACACTTCAGGCCAACATCGACATCAGACGCCAAGGTGAAGAGTTGGCTTTGGGGCAGCAGGTTGCTAATAAAGATCAATATCTTAAGACCGGGCCTTTAGCCGCGTTGAGCATGGCTGGAGTTCAGCAGGTTGATGTATATCGTCAGCCTAAAGTCGCCGTAGTAATTACAGGTGATGAAGTTGCTACTGAGCAAAATAGCCTAAGTAGTGCACATGTCTATGATGCCAACGGTCCGCTAATTAAAGCGTGGTTTCAAGAGCGACATATACAAGTTGAAATTTTACACATTCATGATGAAGCGAAGGCACTCAGTGAATTGTTTGCTCGACTTAAAAATCACTATGATGTGATTGTGACGACAGGTGGTGTGTCTGTAGGGGACTATGATTTTGTTCGGCCCTGTTCTTTTGAGGTTGGATTTAAAGAAATCTTTTGGAAAGTCAAACAAAAACCCGGTAAACCGATTTTCTTTGCTGAATATCAACAAGATCAGCATGCGTGTTATTTACTCGGGCTACCGGGCAATCCAGCCGCCGTGTACGTATGTATGCAAGTATATACGCGTCTGCTCATCGATGCGATGCAAGGTCAAAATCAAAATATCGATTGGTTTGAGGTTAAGCTGGCACAACCGCTTAAAGCCGATAAGCGTGAGCGCTTTATGCGCATGAAACTTGAGCTTCATGCTGGTGAGCTAAGTGCTGCAAACCTTGCCAATCAACAGTCACATATGTTAAGTAACTTAATGGATGCGAACTGTCTGGTTCGCGTACCAGCGGATATAAGTCCAGAAGTGGGAACGCTCGTCTCTGCAATACGAATATAAGGTGCCAATCATGATAAAAAAAATCGCTGTATTTTCGCTTTTCTGTCTTGGTACTTTACACGTTTCGGCAGGTGAGGTGAGAGTCTATGCGGCGGCAAGTTTGACTAATGCAGTGACTGATATTGCCAAGCTTTACAAACAGCAGCATCCATCAACCAATGTCGTGACTGTTTTTGGTGCATCATCGGCGCTAGCAAAACAAATCGAGAGTGGTGCAAAAGCAGATATTTATTTTTCTGCCGATACAGACTGGATGAAATATTTAGTTAAGACTCAGTTTATATCGTCAGGTAAGGTAAAAAATACACTCGGCAATCAGCTTGTGGCCATCACGCCGATGGATATGGATGTACCTTTTGGTCCCACCAAACAATTTAACTTTGCCAATGCATTTAAAGGCCATTTATGTACTGGTCAAATGGAATCTGTGCCTGTAGGCAAATACGCCAAACAAAGCTTGATGGCTTTAGGCTGGTATACACCTTTGCAAGGACGTATTGTTGGGACAGATGATGTGCGTTCAGCTTTGGCCTTTGTTGAACGCGGTGAATGCGATGTTGGAATTGTTTACCAAACCGATGCATTAATCAGTAAAAAAGTTAAGATTATTGGAACATTCCCATCAAAAACACACGATCCAATTGTTTATCCTGCGGCGCTCACCAAACAAGGTGAACGTAATCGGGAAGCAGCTCAATTTGAACATTTCATGCTTAAAAATGCCAAAGCAAAAGCCATCTTTACCCGTTACGGTTTTAGTGAGTTGAAATAGTCGTTCTACATGCTCACACCTGAAGAAATCTCTGCCTTATATTTATCTGCCAAAGTGGGCTTGTTTGCCACTTTGGTGAATCTTCCTTTTGCCATTTTTGTGGCTTGGATCTTAGCTCGATACGAATTTCGCCTAAAAGTTATACTCGAGTCACTTTTACAATTGCCTATGATTTTACCACCCGTGGTATTGGGTTATTTACTGCTGATTTTATTTGGTAACCGCGGCATTGTGGGGCAGTTTTTAAGTGAATGGGGGATTCAACTGGCATTTAACTGGAAAGGCGCAGTCATTGCCTCGATGGTGGTGGCTTTCCCACTGATGGTTCAACCGATTCGTTTGTCTTTTCAATTGATTAATCAGCAACTTGAACAAATTGCACAAACTTTAGGGGCAAGCCCTATTCAGGCTTTTTTTTCGATTAGTTTGCCGCTTGCCTTGCCTGGTGTACTTATTGGAAGTATTTTGTGTTTTAGTCGCAGTCTGGGGGAGTTTGGTGCCACTATTACCTTTGTGGGCAATATTCCAGATGAAACCCGCACTGTACCCATCGCAATTTATTCGTTATTACAACAACCGGATGGCGAAAGCATGGCAATGCGTTTAGTACTACTCTCCGTAGGTTTGGCGTTTGCTGCACTGGTGGCCAATCATCTTATTTTAAAACGTTATCAGCAAAGGTTAACGCCATGAATCTGCGCTGTCACTTTAATTACGTCCAGCGTGATTTTCAGCTTCATGTTGATTTAACACTGAGGCATAACTTACTCGGGATTTTAGGCCCGTCTGGTTCTGGAAAAAGTACATTTTTAAAAAATATGGTGGGAGTTTTGAAGCCTCATGACGGTGAGATCACTTTCAATGAGCGTGTTTTGGTCAATACAGCCGAGCAGCAATTTGTACCTACGCACCAACGTCATATTGGACTGATTTTCCAACAGGCGCAGCTTTTCCCACATTTAAACGTAAGACAAAATCTTGAATATGCGTTGCGGTTTAATAAGAAGCGTCCGCAAAAATTCAGTTTTGAGCAGATTGTAAAGTTACTCAGCCTAGATGCATTGCTTAGCCGTAAAGCTTTACAGCTTTCTGGTGGGGAGGCACAGCGAGTCTCGATTGGGCGCGCTTTACTGGCTTCTCCAGAGCTTTTATTGCTTGATGAGCCACTCACAGGTTTGGATCGACACCTAAAAAATCAGCTTTTGCCTTTTTTGTTCGAGCTTAAGCAGCAATTAAATATTCCGATCATTTACGTTACACATCATCCAGAAGAGCTGGATTATCTCAATGCGCCCATTGTGACTATGGAACGGGGAATATTGCAGTACAGCGATACATAAGTCAGTTAATCAAATGATCATTCATATATGTCGATGCAGGTTTTGATGCAAGTAAACCCGCTTGTAATACGTTAAATACATCGTAATGAACACATTGGGCGACATTAAATCGTAAAAACTGTTTGAATAAACCTGATGTGCTAAACGCTTCACCTAAAGCAAGAACGACACCTTGCTCTGTGCAATACTGTTGTAGTCGATGAAGATCAATATAAGCAGGTAACTCACACCATAGAAACATTCCTGCTTGTGGTTTTATCCATGGGCGAATTTGCATTTGTTCAAGTGTATTTATCGATATGTCCATGGCATTTGCCAAGCGCGTATTCAGCTGCTCAAGATGCTTACGGTATTTTCCATCTGTGAGCACCTTATACAAAACATGTGCTGAAAAATTATTATGACTGAAACTCGTGGCAATTTTGAGATCAATTAAATCATTAATCCACTCAGGTTTTGCCACGATATAGCCGCAGCGTAATGAAGCTGATAATGTTTTGGAAAAGCTGCCGATGTAAATACTGTTT
Source organism: Zea luxurians (assembly GCA_029449295.1). Classification (NCBI taxonomy): domain Eukaryota; kingdom Viridiplantae; phylum Streptophyta; class Magnoliopsida; order Poales; family Poaceae; genus Zea; species Zea luxurians. The sequence continues at coordinate 206,171 of JAOPSE010000645.1, read as the reverse complement.
GTAAGGCCGTCAAGTGCGCTAAAGCGAGGTGAGTGTTTATTTTCAAAATCTGAAAAAATATCGTCTTCAATTACAATCATATTCGCTTGTGTAATTAAAGAAACCAGTTGATGAACCGTCGCAGATGAAGGCATAGCACCTGTAGGATTATGAATACCTGAATTCGTAATATGTAACCGCGGTTGATGTTCTATGATGGCTTGCTGAAAGGCCTCAATATTTGGGCCACCTGTAGTATATGGAATACCGATGACTTTGGCTTGATGTACCCTAAGTAACGCCTTAAAGTTAAAATAACAAGGATCATCAACTAAAACAGTATCACCCGGTTTGAGTAAAAAACGACAAAGTAGATCGGTTGAATATGAACCTGAATCGGTCAGCAAAACTTGATCTTGACTTACAAATATACTTTTACTTTGCAAGCGTCTTGCCAATAATTCACGTAACAAATTAAACCCTAATGGCGAGGAGTAATTCATTAATTCAAAGGTCGATTCTTTGGAAACGTCATGGATTGCTTTTCTTAAAGCTTCATGAGGCATCCAGCTATCTGGGAGCCAGCCGCATCCTGGCTTTATTAATGATGGAGATGCTTCTAAGAGTTCGCGAGATAGCCGAAGTGGATCAAGGTGTTTAACCTGTATCGGCTCCATATTTGAAAGTTTTAAAGGTTCTAGTGGTGCGCTAACAAAAAATCCAGAGCCTGCACGAGACTCTATCTGGCCAGTAGATAACATCCGCTCATAAGTACAAACAATTGTAAATACAGAAAAATCAAGCTGTTTGGCCATTTGTCGAACAGATGGTAGTCGCATACCTGGTGTGAGCCGACGACTTTTAAGTTCAGAATCGATATATCGTATTACGTGTTCAATTTTAGGGTCTGTTGAGAATTACCTAAAGTTAATTAAACTCGCACACAACTGGATCATGGCTTTAAAACTCGTATCTGTTTTACAACTACGCATCGCTATACGTTTAAATTCTTTTAACTTACAGAAATAATTTTCAATGAGATGACGCCATTTATACATACAGGTATCAAACTCTCTTGCTACTTTACGATTAGATTTTGGTGGAATAACCACTTTCACTTTCCGCTCGTCAAGTTCTTGGATGAGCCAATCTGCATCAAAAGCTTTATCCGCTAGTAATGCTTGAAAATCAATATCTTCAATTAAAGGTCGAGTTTCTGCTAAATCATGATATTGACCAGGCATCAATCGAAACTTAATGAGGTTGCCTAGACTATCTACTAGGGCAAGAATTTTACATGTCATTCCACCTCGTGATTTACCTATAGACTGATTTAATGTCCCCCTTTTGCACCTTGACCATGTCGATGAACTTTAACGATTGTTCCATCAATCATGGCATATTCCAAATCAACATCTTCATTTATAGCTGCAAAAATAGTTTCAAATACGCCTGCTTTAACCCAGTCTCGATATCTTTTAAAGACCGTATTCCATTTACCAAAATGAGGGGGTAAATCACGCCATGGACTACCTGTGCGAGCAATCCATAGTACAGCTTCTAAAAATAATCGATTATCTTTACCACTACGACCTCGGTCAGTGGCTTTACCTAGACAAAGTGGTTCCATTTTTGCCCATTGGGCATCAGTAAGTATGTATCTTTCCATGCCATTATTATAAATGAACCAGTAAGGTTTGTTAATTCTCAACAAGCCCTAGTCATGTCAAACCAATTACTGTATTGAATTTTAATCCAGTACAGTTTTTATAAATTGTACTGTACTGTATCTTTGTACCAACTTAACATAAGTTTATAAAAAGACATTCTATAAAATGCGATGTCATCATGAATTCTCAATTTTTTGCTTGGTTAAGTGGTTTAATCGGTGTTGTAATCTTTTCCGGATCTTTACCTGCAACACGTATTGCTGTTATGGATTTTAATCCTTGTTTTTTAACAGGAATTCGTGCTGTTATTGCGGGTATTGTTGCTATGGTCTTGTTAAAAATCTTAAAAGCTAAGCGACCATCAAAACGTGATTGCGGGAATTTAGTATATGTCGCGGTTGGTGTTGTTGTGGGATTTCCGTTATTTACAGCATTAGCACTGCAACATATTAGTGCGGCTTTTTCGATTGTATTTATAGGGTTGCTTCCTTTAAGCACTGCCATATTCGCAGTCCTGCGTTCAAATGAGCGACCTCAACTGACATTTTGGCTGTTTTCATTATTTGGAAGCGGATTGGTTGTTTTATATATTTTGTTAGATATATCGCTGAATACGCAAAGCTTTTTTGGGATTTTATATATGCTTTGTGCAATTATACTATGCGGATTTGGATACGCTGAAGGGGCGAATCTAGCGAAAAAAATAGGGGGATGGCAGGTCATTTGCTGGGCGCTGGTTATTTCATTACCTGTAATGCTCATAGTAACGATCTATAATTACTCCAGTGAAATACTAGATAAATTGACTTTATCTGGTCTGGTAGCTGTTTTATACATCTCGATCTTCAGCATGCTGATCGGATTTTTCTTCTGGTACTATGGTTTATCAAAAGGCGGTATTGCAAGTGTAGGACAATTGCAATTATTGCAACCCTTTATGGGCCTAGCACTTGCAGCGGTGATATTACATGAACCAATTAGTGCCAACATGCTTATCATCACAGCAGGTGTCATTTGTTGTGTGGCATCTGCCAAGAAATTTGCCTAATCCGATTACAAGCAATTAGCAGGTTTTGGAATACCAGCCAAACGGCTTAAATGGCGTGCAACAAGACCTGTTTTGAATGCTTGCTGTAACACTGCATTATCAATATTGGCATCTACCGTTTTCATTAGATATTTGATCAGAGGACGCGTTGCAGGAGAGTGTCCGAACTGTTGATAAAACTGGCGGACTGCATTTAAAACGTTAAAGTGCCATTCAGTCAATTCAAGATCTAAAGAACGAGCAAGCTCTTGAGCCACGTCTTTATTCCAAATGGTGTAATCGACAAGATGTCCATCTTGATCAAGATCTAAGTGCATAAAATAGCCTAAGCGAAAATCAAATTATTTAAAAGATACACTACGTTTGTATTGCAAAACTAAGTCCGCAAATGCACTGTAATCTAGGGGAATTATAGCGGAACTAAGATCAGGATTTAAAAGAGTCCGTTCGTTGTTTAGACAGTAATACGACTGAAAAGAACGCATATTCTCGCTGGTGAGTGCCGACAATGCTTCGCCCATGATGACGATTTGATCACCTTCCACAAAGACCTGTTGTACTTTATTTAAAGCAGAAGCAGTCGATGCAAAAGAAGTTTGTATGAGGTAAATTGTGTTGTTCATCTTTGGAAATTACCAATATAAAACATAATCAAAGGATTGAATCAGGCTTGCATTGAATTCGACAAACTCGATGTCTTGTGAAGAATTTCTAACAAACGCATGTTGCTGATATTTTGATTCAACTAAAATGGGCGTTAAGTCATAAAATTCAAAACTTTCCAGCATACTTGAAGCGGGTTTAAAGGCATGAATGAGCTGATCAAAGCTTTGGTCTTCTTTTAACAGCGTTAGGGCTGCATCTTGAAGTAAAACGCTGATATTAGAGCCAAAAGTGGCTAAAACCATCGTCGCAGACAGGCTTTCGTTGACCTGTAACTGACTTAAATTAGACTGAGTTAAAATAACGAGTACAGATTTCACACAATATACCTTTTAAAAGCAACACTCTAGAAATAAAAAGCTGCTTAAAATTGAATTAGACGTGTAGAAGATTCTACGGCATCTGCAAGTTCACCTAAACCAACCAGTTCAAATCCCTGAGCCAAGTTGTAATGCGTGAGTTGATGGCGTTTAGCATTTTCTTCATCTGTGATCCCACGGTTTAGTGCAGCACTCACACAAACAGGGAGTCGTATTGAAAGCTTTTGCCATTCTTGAGTCAAATGACGCTGATCATCGGGCATCCACTGCAAATCGTTTGCTACATGAACAGCATCTTGATACAAGAACACTCGGAACACTTCATTTTTGTCCTGAAGTGCCTGAACTAAACCAAGTGCATGCCATGCATGAACTGATGTCGGTGCAGCAGTAATTAAAACTAATGTACTCATTGAAATTTCACTGTAGCCATGCTTCTGATAACAGATGAGCTATTTACACATTATAAAAAGGTAAGTATACAATGATTTTAGTGACAGGTGGTTTAGGCTTTCTTGGGTCACACATTGCTTTGAGCCTTCTGGCTCAGGGTCAAGAAGTTATATTGGTCGATAACTTGGCCAACGCATCTTTACAAACATTAGAACGATTAGAATATATTTCCGGTATGTATGTGCCATTTGTGAAAGTGGACGTTCGTAACACACCGGCATTAAATAAAGTTTTTGAGCAGTATTCCATTGATGCTGTTGTACACACCGCAGGTTTCAAGGCACTTGAAGAATCCAAGCTTAAGCCGCTTGAGTATTATAATGACAACGTCAGTTGTATCATGAGCTTATTGCGTTCTATGCAGCGTACAGGCGTAAGAAAACTGGTTCATCTCTCAAGCTTAGCGGTGTATGGCGCTTCTGGATTAAATCTGACAGAAGATACGTCTTTTAATACCACTTATCCCAATCCATATATTAAATCTCAGCAAATGATTGAAGAAATCATACGAGATACGTATAAAACAGATCATGAATGGAAAATCGCCATCTTGAGACTTTCCAATATTGCCGGTGCCTTTGAACATGGGGTACTCGGAGAAATGGTGCCTCAATTACCAAAAAATATTATTCCACTCGCGATGCAGGTTGCCGCCATGCAACGGGATTATCTGGAATTACAGCATCAGGCTCTTACCGATGATCAAACCGTAGAGCGAAGTTTTTTACATGTGCTCGATGCATGTGAAGCCGTACTTGCAAGTTTATACTGGCTCAATCATCAAGAGCATACGTGTGAAGCATTTAATATCGCACATGATCATGTGACTTCGATTCAATCTCTACTTGCGCAAATAAGTACCATTACTCAAACTCACATTAATACACACGATGCTATGTTTGCTGTAGACGAATTGGCACAACTTGGTGCAGATATCAGCAAAGCTGAAAAAACATTGAACTGGAAACCGAAACGTACTCTACAGCAAATACTTGAGCACCAATGGCAGTTCTATCAAAATACACTTAAAATGTAATAAAAATGATTCTTATTTACAAATTGAGCTGGCTTTATTAGTATTTCATGACCAGCCAAGTAATCGTAACGGTTGCTCTAGCCCGTACTTGTCATTAATCATTATGGATAATAGAGGTTTTTATGCAAACTCGAATTGAACACGACACGATGGGTGAAGTCGAAGTCCCAAACGATGCAATGTGGGGAGCTCAAACGCAACGTAGTTTGCAAAACTTTAAAATTGGTCAAGAGCGTTTACCTCGTGCCATGATTCGTGCGATGGGTTTAGTGAAAAAATCTGCAGCCATCACCAATGCAAGCTTGGGCCAATTACCTCAAGATTTATCTGCTTATATTGTTGATGCGGCAGATGATGTAATTGAAGGGAAGTGGGACTCACAATTTCCACTGGTGGTCTGGCAGACAGGATCTGGTACGCAAAGCAATATGAACTGCAACGAAGTGATTGCAAATATTGCCAATCAAAAATTGGGAAATACATTAGGATCACAGTCACCTGTACATCCTAATGATCACGTCAACCGTGCTCAATCGACCAATGATTCGTTTCCAACCGCGATTCATGTGGCTGCAAGCCTTCAGATCAATGAATTGCTTATTCCTGCAGTAACACGCCTAAAAGCGACGTTGCAACAAAAGTCTGATGAATTTAATGACATTGTTAAAATCGGACGCACTCATTTACAAGACGCAACCCCACTCACACTTGGGCAAGAGTTTTCTGGTTATGTCTCTCAGCTTGAGCATGGTTTACATCGTCTAAAACAGGCACTCGAAGGCTTATACGAATTACCTTTAGGTGGAACGGCTGTAGGCACTGGCTTAAATGCTCATCCTGATTATGCAGTTCAGGCTGCTGCCGAGTTGGCCAAGCAAACAGGTTTACCTTTTGTCACTGCTCCAAATAAATTTGAAGCGCTTGCAGGGCGTGATGCGGCTGTATTTGCATCGGGTGCGCTTAAAACATTGGCAGTGAGTTTAAATAAAATTGCCAATGATATTCGCTGGCTGGCGAGCGGTCCACGCTGTGGTTTTGGTGAAATTCGTATTCCAGAAAACGAACCAGGATCAAGTATCATGCCGGGTAAGGTTAATCCGACACAAAGTGAAGCCATGACGATGGTGGTTGCTCAGGTACTTGGTAATGACACCACGATCAATGTAGCAGGTGCATCTGGTAACTTTGAGCTGAACGTATTTATGCCAGTAATTGCATTTAACTTATTACAGTCTATTCAGCTTTTAGGCGATGCATGTAATAGCTTTAATGATCATTGTGCGGTGGGTATTGAACCAAATCGAGATAAGATCGATCACTTCTTGCATAATTCATTGATGCTGGTCACTGCATTAAACCCTGTAATTGGATATGAGAATGCAGCGAAGGTCGCCAAAACTGCCTACAAAGAAAATAAAACCCTTAAACAAGTGGCAGTTGAACTTGAATTGGTGAGCGAACAACAGTTTGATGAAATTGTTCGTCCAGAAAAAATGGTTTCACCTAATGCAAAATAACTTGCAATTGCACTGAAATCACACATCAGCAGTTTTTATCTGACGAGCAAACACGTACAATGTGACATCCTGATAAAGACTGCTGATGAAATTTCCCATGCTTGACGTGTATTTAACAGATATTCAAAAAAATGTTCAATTTCGTGATTATCCGAGTGATCAACCTGTTAAATTTTTAATTAATCTAAAAAAAATATTTCCAAGTACCGCTGATTTACTACTTCCTGTATTACCCGAAGACAATAATCTTGAAAATGTTACATGGGAATCTACATCGAAAGATTTCACCACATTCAAGAAACTTGTAGAGGCATGGGGCATAATCGAATTACGCCTTAATGCATTAACAGCATATAAAGATAAAGAATTTACCAATCAGGTGCTTAAACAAGCACAAACCAAACGTAAGCAAATGGGTGCCAGCCATACAAAACTAAGTATGGTCGAGCTGGACTACATTTTTATTCATGAAGTACACACTTTAATCGATGCAGAACTATCGGAGATTGGTGAAAAATTTTATTTACCAACATTACGCGAACTCTGGAAAGATGAAGTGAGCTCGAATGTTCTACTTGTAAAACTTTAATAGTTGAACAAAAAGTAAAAAATATATCGTATAAATTCAAATACCTTGTGCAGCGATCTGGCATAAATCATGCTATAAAATAGTGGTTTTTCCATTTATTACCATTGCTGCAGCAAGGAATTTGAGCACATGACCAATCCAGTAATATCCTTACTTCAAAATCGTCGCACCATATACGCTATTGGCAAAAATATTCAGCAAACGCCAGAACAATTAACTGAACTCATTCAAGAAACGATACGCCAAAGCCCATCTTCATTTAATTCTCAGTCTTCTCGAGCAGTTATCTTATTTAATACTGAACATGAAAAATTTTGGGGATTCGTCAAAGAAAAACTCAAAGAATACGCCACAGATGAAGCTGCAGCAGAAAAAACCAGCAAGAAAATGGATAGCTTTGCAGCAGGGGTGGGAACTATTTTATTTTTTGAAGATCAAAATGTCATTCAGGAGCTTCAAGAGAAATTTGCCTTGTATGCAGATAATTTTCCGGTTTGGTCCGAGCATTCGACTGCTATGGCGCAACTTGCAGTATGGACAGCACTTGCAGCTGAAAATGTAGGGGCATCTTTACAGCACTATAATCCTATCGTCGATGACAAAGTCCATGCTGAATGGGCTGTTCCATCGAGCTGGAAACTACGTGCACAATTGGTATTTGGTTCAATTGAGGCACCAGCTGCCGAAAAGTCATATATTGACGATGAAACACGCTTTAAAATTTTCAAGTAACTGATCAAAATGATAAATCGAGATAGTTGAAATAATCTATACTCGATTTATCATTTAAAATAGCCTAAGTAAATAATGAAATAATTTCTTTTTTTAAAAACTCATATCTCAAATTATCAATCAATGCATCTGACCAATAAATACCAATCGTAAAAGTGGGCATTTCAAAAGGTATTGAATGAATCGTCAAATTAGTTGCATAAGACAAATGGCTCAATACTGCACTCGGTAAAGTCAATATTGCATCGCGGTTATATTCTAAAATTTTGAGTGCTGTCGAATAATGCTGGCAACGTAAAAAAAATTCACGATGAATACCTTGCCGATGAAGATACACATCTTCAAGCAATGTACCTGTACGGCGTGAAGATACCCCAATATGCAAACCGGATTGATAAATTTCAGCATTCATGACAGATTTTTGGCTGCAAATAACATAATGATCTTTCAGTAAAGCTTGAAAACCAATGCTGTCATGCGTTGGCGACTCTACATCGATAATAAAATCGAGCTATTGATTTAATAGATCATTTTGAATGGTATTTCGATTAAGTTTGATACTACTAAACTCAATATTTTGATCGATCTGCTCAAAATGCTGAATGATTTTAGGCAAAACAAGTGGTTCAATCTCGTCATGGATAGCAATTCTTAATGTTTTAATGAGGCTCGGATCAAAACTCTTTTTTTTTGACTAATATTTTGAAAAAGAATCAGTGCGTTTTTAACGACAGGATAGATATGTTCTGCAAATTGTGTAGGTTGCATGCTATTGCCGATACGTATAAATACCTCATCTTCAAGTTGAACTCTTAAACGCTGTAAAGCATGACTGGCAGCCGATTGACTAATGGATAAACTTTGCGCGGCTCTCGAAATACTTTTTTGTTCAAAAATTGCAACAAACAGTGGATATAAGTTGATATCAATGCGATGAAATAAGCTTAGATCTAGGTAGTGTTGCGCAGTATCAAACTTATGAATTTCATTCATAGTGAAGTATTTAATAAAATCATTTCATGCATAATAAATTTACGTTTATGGTGAGTAAAGGATAAACACAACGAATTAGGAATAAAAATGTTTAAACTTTCAGAGCGTGTTCAAGATTTTGTGAATAGAACACGAGACTTCATTCATAACGAAATAGAACCGATTGAATTAAAGTTTTGGGATGATGTACATCAAATGAATCCCAACGGCGACTGGACGACTTGGGTTTGGCCAGAGCAGCTTGAAGTATTGAAAGCCAAAGCCAGAGCGGCGGGTTTATGGAATCTTTTCTTACCCGACAGTGAGCTTGGCGCAGGGCTATCTGTTCAGGAGTATGCACACATAGCAGAGTTAACAGGTAGAAGCCTTTTGGCACCGATTGTATTTAACTGTAATGCACCAGACACCGGCAACATGGAGTTGCTATGGCGCTACGGTACCGAGCAGCAAAAAAATGATTGGCTCATGCCGCTTTTAAACGGAAAAATTCGTTCCGTTTTTTGTATGACTGAACCTGATGTTGCTTCAAGTGATGCAACCAATATGCAAGCAACCGCGGTGATTGAAGGTAATGAAATTGTACTCAATGGCCGAAAGTGGTGGTCATCGGGTTTGGGTGATCCAAATGCAAAACTCATCATTTTTATGGCACATACGCCTGATGCCAGTAAAGATCGACATCATCAGCATTCGATGGTGCTGGTACCGCTTGATAGACCCGGTGTCAAAATCCAGCGAATGTTGTCTGTTTTTGGGGAGTATGATGCACCGCATGGTCATGGAGAAGTTATTTTTGATCAGGTGCGAGTCCCTATAGAAAATTTTATCGGCGGTGCAGGTCAAGGTTTTGAAATTGCACAAGGGCGATTAGGCCCCGGGCGTATTCACCATTGTATGCGATGCATTGGAGCCGCAGAAAAGTCACTCGAGTTGATGATTGATCGGGGTATGTCACGTAAGGCATTTGGTAAAGAGTTGCTCAAACTGGGCGGAAATCTCGAACGCGTCGCAGAGGCACGCGTTGCAATTGATCAAGCACGCTTACTTACCTTATATGCTGCATTCAAAATGGATACTTATGGAACTTTGGCTGCGCTCACAGAAATTTCAGCCATCAAGCTAGTTGCACCCAATGTACTAGAAAAAGTGGTAGATATGGCAATCCAGATCCATGGCGGAGCTGGGCTTTCACGCGATACCATGCTATCTGCTTTTTTTATTCATGCACGAAGTCTAAGATTGGCCGATGGGCCAGATGAGGTGCATAAAGGCATGATTGCTCGGTTAGAGCTTGCGAAACGTGGCTATGGCCGGTCGAAACCTTCACAATAAAAAATAAGGAAAATTTATGTCAGTTATTGATTTGGGTGGTTCGGTTCAAGAGGGAGAAGAGTTAGACATCCATGCGGTTGAATTATGGTTAAAACAGCAAGGAATCTTACTTGAAGGACAGGTGGAGCTGACACAATACACGGGCGGCGCATCCAACTGGACCTATCGGCTGAAATATCATAATGTGGATCTGATCTTACGGCGCCCACCCAACGGTACTAAAGCGAAATCTGCTCATGATATGGCACGAGAATTTTTTGTACAAAAACACTTGGCAGCCTATTATCCGGTGGTGCCTGAGATGATTGCATTGTGCCAAGATCCGCATGTGATCGGTTGTGACTTTTATGTGATGCGGCGTATCGAAGGAATTATACCTCGTGCAAAACTTCCGCCGGAACTTCAATTAAATGAAGAACAAATCAATCAACTCTGTCGAAATGTACTGGATCGATTAATTGAACTTCACCAAGTACCTTATGAAGCGACTGAGTTAAAAGATCTGGGGAAAGGTGAAGGCTATTGCCAGCGGCAGGTCGAGGGATGGGATAAACGTTATGAAAAAGCAAGAACCATCAATGTGCCATCGTTTGGATATGTTCGACAGTGGCTAAAAGACAACACACCTAGAGAATCAAAAATTTGCATTATTCATAATGACTGGCGATTTGATAATGTGATCCTTGATCCTGAGTCACCAACAAATGTGATAGGCGTACTCGATTGGGAAATGGCGACGCTGGGTGATCCACTCATGGATTTGGGAAATGCGTTGGCTTACTGGGTAGAAGAAACAGACAACATGATTTTCAAATCGACCCGTCGTCAGCCCACACATTTAAAAGGAATGTTCACTCGCAAACAAGTGGTGGACTACTACATGCATCAGACCGGTTTAGATACTACAAACTGGACGTTTTATGAGGTATTTGGTGTTTTTCGCCTGGCTGTGATTGCACAGCAAATTTATTACCGATATTTTCATAAACAGACTAAAAATCAGGCTTTTAAGGATTTCTGGATTGTGATTCACGCACTTCATATCCGTGCTTTAAAATTAATTGCTGCCGATAAGTTCAAACACAGCAAGATCAACACCAAATATCTTCACAAAGTTCAAGGAATCTTAAAGAAATGACCACAATTTATCTGGTTCGTCATGGTCAGGCTTCCTTTGGTAAAGCAAATTATGATGAGTTATCTCCTACAGGGCAGTCTCAAGCAGAATTACTTGGCCAGTATTTCAAACAAATTTTAAGTGAAGCGCCTTATGTGGTGGCAGGTACAATGAAACGCCATATGCAAACGGCGCAAGGTGCGCTCAAGCAGTGTTTTCCCGAAGCGAATATTCATACCCATTCGGGCTGGAATGAGTTTAATCATCAACAGGTATTTGCAAATTACGACCCACGCTTTAAACAACCTGAATTACTTAAACAGGAGGTCGCCAAAGCATCTAATCCGAGAGACTATCTAGGGCAAATTTTTGAAAATGCAGTTTCCAGATGGACAAATGGCGCGTTTCATCACGAGTACGAAGAATCGTGGCCAGATTTCAAATCTCGAGTTGAAACAACTTTAGCGCAACTATGTAATGAGCTTTCAGTTTTAAAGCCCAGATATGCTGTCGTATTTACCTCTGGGGGTGTGGTATCAGTTGCTGCTGGAAAAATTCTCGAACTCAATCCCAACCGGACTTTTGCACTGAATTGGGCGATTACCAATGCCAGCATAACAACCTTAAGACTAGTAGGGAATGAGCCACAACTTTTAAGTCTCAATGAGCATCATTTTATAAAAGCAAAAAATCGTGACTTACTCACATGGATATAAAGGATACTTTTTAAATGGCAAAAACAATACTGATTACAGGTGCGAGTTCAGGCTTAGGTGCAGGCATGGCGCGAGAGTTTGCAAAAAAAGGGTATAACCTTGCGATTTGCGCACGGCGGCTTGAGCGACTCGATGTATTAAAAGCAGAGTTGGAGGCACAATACGGTATTATCGTAAAAACCCGATCACTCGATGTAACTGACTACCAGCAGGTATTTGAAGTCTTTAAAGCTTTCCAGCATGACTTTGGTCATTTGGAGCGAATTATTGTAAATGCAGGTGTAGGAGAAGGACGTCGTATAGGAAAAGGGCATTTTGAAGTCAATCGTGCCACAGCAGAAACCAATTTCATTTCAGCTTTGGCACAATGCGAGGCTGCAGTTGAAATTTTTAGACAGCAAAATGCAGGACACTTGGTGGTGATTTCATCGGTCAGTGCCATTCGAGGGCTCCCGAAGCATCTTTCTGCCTATGCTGCCAGTAAGGCGGGTATCGCACATTTAGCAGAAGGTATTCGAGCCGAGTTAATTGATACGCCTATTAAGGTTTCGACCATATTCCCGGGATATATTCGAACAGAGCTGAATGAAGGTGCAAAACATTTACCATTTGAGATTGATGAAGCAACTGGCTCACGTCTTTTAGTAAAAGCCATCGAAAAAGAACCGGTTAAAGCCTACGTACCGGAGTGGCCATGGCGACCAATTGCATTGGCTATGAAAGTATTACCGCTTAGAGTAGTAAATAAACTCAGTGGATAAATGCAAATACAAAAAGATCGCGCTGCTCATTGAATGCAACGCGATCGGTAGTTGATGAGTTTAATGAAATAATTTTCTGTATTGAATAAAGCCAGAATTGTCTGCGATTCGATCATAAAGCATTCGAGCTTGATAATTGGTTTCTTGCGTGAGCCAGTAAACGCGTGAGCATTTTTGTTCTTCTGCAATCTTATACACTTCTTCGATGAGTTTACGACCAATACCTGAAGCTCGCTGTGCAGGATCGACAAATAGATCTTGTAAGTAACAGTAATTGCCTTCTGACCATGTACTACGGTGAAAAATATAATGTACAAATCCAATGATCTTTTGTGATTCGTCTTCAATCACTAAACAATACACCGGTTCTTGTTCTGAAAGAAAACGTGAGAAGGTACTGCGTGTCACTTGATCATCAATCGATGATTGATAAAATTCTTGATAACCTTTCCAAAGAGTCAACCAAGCCTCAAAATCATTCGCTTCAACAAATCGAATTGTCATTTTAAAGTTACTCACTTTTTTGGTATTAAAATCTTGATGCTCTTCGACTATATCTTATTCTTATTAAAATGAAATTAATTTATATAAAATATTAACCGAATACACATGAAGTCTGTCAAGAAAATCTAATTCGTTTAAGTTATTGTATAGAAATATTCTAGTATTCATGCTGATGTCACTGATTAATTAAGGCTGAAAATTATGATTTGGACTTGAGAAAAATAAGGCGATGATCAGTTAAAATAACCAATAACTTACTTATATCTTAAGCTTTATGAGCATAGACGAAATTTCACAGATTGAAACACATCCGCTCGCGCCATTTTTACCCGTCAACGCAAAGTTATTGATGTTGGGTAGCTTCCCACCTCCAAAAGAACGTTGGAAAATGGACTTTTATTATCCGAATTATCAAAACGACATGTGGCGTATTTTTGGTCTAATCTTTTTTAATAATAAAGATTACTTTTTAAATCTTGAACATAAAAATTTTCATGAAGATAAAATCCGGCATTTTTTGACAGAAAAAGGAATTGCAATCTTTGATACGGCCTATCAAGTAAAACGATTAAAAGGCAATGCCTCGGATAAATTTTTAGACATTGTGACACCCACCGATCTTGAGCAGTTACTACATCAGATTCCAGCGTGCAGCACCATCGTGACCACTGGAGACAAGGCCACCGATACTTTAATGCAGTCTTTTGAACCATCTACGGTAAAACCTGTGATTGGTACGCCTAGTGAAACGGTATTTTTACAGCGTAAATTCAATTTATATCGAATGCCATCATCTTCTAGAGCATACCCACTGGCATTAGAAAAAAAAGCACACGCTTATGCAGCACTATTTGAAGCTACAGGCTTGCTCTAGAGTTACATCATCCACTCAATTGGTAAATAAGCCACCCATTTCATAATCCAGCGCTGAAAGCGAGTGGTTTGTGGGTCATGACGATAAACGATAGTCTGACCATTGGCTTGGTGATCGAGCCAGATCAATTCACCTGAAGCATCTAATTTAAGCTCATAGGCAATCACGGGTAGATATTCATCTAAAACCTGTTGAATTTGGGCTTGCAGTGCTTCCGACTCAACCACCAGTCCGACCTCTGTATTGATATAGGCAGATCGAGGATCAAAATTAAATGATCCAATAAAGACTTTCCCATCTACATCAAAAAATTTGGCATGCAAGCTTGAGCTTTTTTTGCCTTTTGCCGGAATGACGCGGCCGGTCATTTTTTCGTACCATGTTGGGCGTGTACGCTCAATAATCGGCTTAAACTCATAAAGTTTGATGCCGTTTTGAAGCAACTCCCGACGATACTGACTATAAAATGCATGCACAATCGCCACGTCGTTGGCGGCAAACGAGTTGGTCAGCACGCGTATATCGACCCGCTTCTGACTCAATTGACCCAAATAGTCTGCACCGGCTTGAGTAGGGACAAAGTAAGCCGATACCAGCTCCAGATGCTGTTTTGGATGGCCCATGAGTGCAAAAATCTGATTATAAATCAGCTCTTGACCTTTGGCCGTCCGTGAGATTTTCTTGGGTGAGTCGGCTACAAAATGTGCCTTAGCCCAATTTACAGTATAACCTTGTTTTAAGAGCTGATTTAGCTCTGCTTGCGCGTCATTGATTTTATCTTCAGTCGGCGTATCAATACGTTCATTTTCTTGGTAGGTTTGACGTAAATTGATTAAATCTTGAGGTGTAGACGTTTTTAATATATGTGTTGCATTGACGGAGCGCGAAGACGTCCAAAAATTTTCAAAAGTGTGCTTTGCTTGTGCTGCTGCCGTGCCGTAAAACAGAATATCTAGATCTGTAAACTGAAACTTGTAGCTGGCTTCAAAATATTCACTACTGATATTGCGTCCACCTGTTACAGCAATCAGATCATCAGCAACAATGAGCTTGTTGTGCATGCGGTGATTAATTTCATATGGCCGCAAGATAAAATCTAAAGCTCTAAAATGTCGAAATCGATAGGGATTAAAAAATTTAAACTCAATGTTTGGATGTTGTGCCAGCGCCTGAATTGTTGAATCAAGCTGTGTACCATTTTGATCATCAATCAAAAGCCGAACTTTTACGCCACGATCTGCTGCCTTGAGTAATTCGTGAAGCATTAACTGACCCACAAAATCATTGTGCCAAATGTAATACTGCAAATCGATCGTATGTTTGGCCTTTCGAATCAGATAAATACGTGAGGCAATACTAATAAAGGCATCATCGAGTGCAACATAGGCCGTGAGGCCTTGCTGAATCTTTTGCTGGGCAGATGGATCGTTAAGCCACGTACTTTGTTCAATCAAATTTTTCTCGCTTTGTGAAGCTTGTAATCCTATCGAGATCAAGCTAAAACTTAAAATCAAAAAATATCTTAAAAAGTTTTGAGTTTGATGAATCCACCACATGATATTTTCCAGAATTAGAACATCAATTTGTATTTTTATTGTCGATTCAACGCTATTTTCATCTTAAGCATATCAAGTCAGGCATCAAGGATCAAAAATTTCCGTTCTTCATAAATAAATTTCTTACAAGTTTCATGTTTTATTTATTACTATACTTGGGTATAGTATAAAAATCAGTACAAAGTGATTGTTTATGCCAAAGCAAATTGAAGACAAGAAAAAAATTATTCTTCGTGTAAAAAAAATTCAGGGCCAAGTGCAGGCTATTGAGCGCGCGCTTGAAGGCGATACGGCTTGTGCCGATATTCTTCAGCAGATCTGTGCGACACGTGGCGCAATGAATGGCTTAATGAATGAAATGCTCGAGGTACATTTGAAAGATACGTTGGTTGCTGGCGATACCACCGAGCAAGAACGAAGTAACGAGCTTGTCGAAATTAGTAAGATCTTAAAATCCTATTTAAAGTAGCCTATTTAAAATAATCAGGAGATACACATGAAATCACGTGCGGCCGTAGCATTTGGACCGGGACAACCTTTACAGATTGTAGAAGTCGATGTAGCACCGCCTCAGGCAGGGGAAGTGCTAATTAAAGTGACACATACAGGCGTGTGTCATACCGACGCTTTTACTCTTTCAGGTGATGATCCTGAAGGTGTATTTCCTGCCATTTTGGGGCATGAAGGTGCTGGTGTGGTAGTCGAGGTGGGAGAGGGTGTGACCAGTGTAAAACCGGGTGATCATGTAATTCCACTTTACACAGCAGAATGCGGTGAGTGCCTATTTTGTAAATCGAATAAAACCAATCTGTGTGTATCTGTTCGTGCAACACAAGGTAAAGGTGTTATGCCAGATGGCACCACGCGTTTTTCTTATAATGGAGAGCCAATCTATCATTATATGGGTTGCTCAACTTTTAGTGAATATACGGTGGTGGCTGAGGTTTCACTGGCGAAAATTAATCCTGAAGCCAATCATGAACAAGTGTGTTTACTTGGATGTGGCGTCACAACTGGAATTGGTGCCGTACACAATACAGCAAAGGTACAAGAAGGTGATTCTGTTGCCGTATTTGGTTTAGGCGGTATTGGTCTGGCTGTGGTTCAGGGTGCACGTCAGGCCAAAGCTGGACGAATCATTGTTATAGATACCAACCCAGATAAATTTGAATTGGCTAAAGAATTTGGTGCAACAGACTTTTTAAACCCAAAAGAATACGACAAACCGATTCAGCAAGTGATTGTTGAAATGACAGGTTGGGGTGTAGATCACTCGTTTGAATGTATTGGCAACGTTAATGTAATGCGCTCTGCTCTAGAGTGTGCACATCGTGGCTGGGGACAGTCTGTTATTATTGGTGTTGCGGGATCTGGTCAGGAAATTTCAACTCGACCATTTCAGTTAGTGACCGGCCGTAAATGGATGGGAACTGCCTTTGGTGGTGTAAAAGGTCGTAGTCAACTGCCAAAAATGGTTGAAGATGCGATGAAGGGTGATATTCAACTTGAACCTTTTGTCACTCACACCATGTCACTCGATGAGATTAATCATGCATTCGATTTGATGCATGAAGGTAAATCTATTCGTAGTGTCATTCATTTTTAAGACTTCTGGTCAGTTAAATCCAACTCAAGGCTTAGGTACAAAATGTACTTAAGCCTTTATAACTTCTGACATATGAATTTCTTGGTGAATACCACATTGACGAACGAAATCCACATCATGTGAGACTAAAATAACAGCACCTTTAAAATCGCGTATTGCACATGCAAGTAGCTCCCTTGATACAATATCGAGATAGTTTTCGGGTTCATCCAATAGTAATAGATCAATTGATTCAGCAGGATAGGAAAGAGCCGTCAGTGCCACTTTGAGTTGTTCTCCGCCACTTAATTGGCCAAGAGGTCTGAGTGTGCTATCTCCCCGCAGACGCAACTGACCTAACTTGTTTCGCCAGAACACTTCATCGTATTCAGAATTCAGTAAACGTAAATTTTCTACGGCAGAATATCTTGAATCGAGGAAACTAAATCTTTGGTCAAGGTACAAACAGCGAGCCCGTTTAAAAAAAAGTGAGTCATCAGAAGTATGAAGACGAGCAATCAAATGTAATAAGGTCGATTTGCCAGCACCGTTCTCACCACATAGATGCAATTTTTCATGTGCTAGGAATGCAAAATGAAAGGTTAGATTGCAGTGGTATGGATGTAACACACCATTAAGACGTACCAATTCTCCTGATTGGGGTTGGGTAGATGAAAATTCGAATTGCTGCGCTTTGATGACTTCATGTCGAGAAGTTTTATCTCGTAGCGCTTCTTTCTGAAATTCAAGCTGACGATGCTGCTGTCGAGTGATCTGTCCTAACTGTTGATCGGCCTTATTTTGTTTAAAATCTAAAATTACTTTTGCTTGGGAGCCGCTATTACGTTTTTTCTTTGCAGTGCTTTGCTTTTTTTGTTGCTTCATTAATGTTTCATGCTGCTTGATCGTTTGCTGCTTAAGCTCTCGTTTGTGTTGATCAATCGAAAGCTCAAGTGCAGCTTCTAGTGTATCTGTAATTTGCTTGTAATGGGCATAATTTCCACTATGTGCATGCAGGCCAAAATTATCCAATGCCAATATATGTTGCATTTGATTGAGTAGTTGTCGATCATGACTCGCTATAAGTGCTCCCATAGGATGCGCCAGTAAGCTGGAAATTAACCAATCGCGACCAGATGCATCGAGATGATTACTCGGTTCATCCAATAGCAAATAGTGATCTTTTAAATTAAAAAGTCGACATAAGGCCAGTTTAGTTTTTTGTCCTTCACTCAAAGCTGTGACCGGAAAGTCAAATGCTGTGGTTAAACCGGCTTTACTCAATTGCTCTTGCCAGTATTGAGGCAGATTCCAGTTACCTTCAGCCAGATCATAATCTTCAAATGTTGCTTGCCCGCACTCGATACGTTTTAAGGCTTTGAGGGTATCTTCAATCTGTAATACTTGCGCGATCGTTTGATTAGTGAGTTGATGTTGTTGAGGTAAAAAAGCATAAGCACAGTTCCAAGCGACTTGTCCGGTAATATTTTTTTGAGTTAAAAGACATTGTAAAAGTTGACTTTTTCCCTGCCCATTACGTCCAATTAAGCCTGTTAGCTGGTGTCTATTCAATTGGAAATCAAGTTGATCAAAGAGAACTGTAGAACCAAGTTCAAAATGAAGTTGATGAATAATACATGCCTGTTGGGTCATAAGACCTCCGAAAAAAACAGGATGTACAAAAGTAGAGCCAAGTGAACCATGAATAGATATAGCGTTCTATTTTGTACATCAAATAAAAATGACGTTAAACAAAAAAGAACTTAATTCATCGGCAGAGACTCGAGATAAAGAAGGGTATGGCTAGATATTAATCAATTAAGAACATGCTCGTCAATTAATTATTTTTTACTAAAACACTTGTCAAATGTTTTGAGTCCGCGTATGTTAGAGGCAAGATACGTTTTACCTGATTGAAACAGACATGTTAAAACAACCTGTATATCACACTGCTTATTTTTATTTTTGGCAATATAGATAGTTGCCTGTTTGCATTCGGGCAACAAAAAGGTTGCCCTTCAAGTTAATACCTGATCGGCAACCCCGATCAGGTTTTTTTATGACTGTTTTATTTAACTTTTTTGGAGAATTCATCATGTTTAATTTCAACTCGACTTATTTTAGCAACGTTTATTGGTTTTACTTTAGCCAGCAATCTCAATCCAATAGTCCCACATCGCTCAAATAAAAGATCGGACTGAACGACTCAGTCCAAAGGAAGTTACAATGAACGCGCTAAATAATCTGATTGAAAAAACCACTTCAAAAGAAATCGAACTTCGTTTACCACAACAAATAAAAGCACAATATCCGCTCTCATCGCCAATTGCGAAGCAAATTGCCGAGCACCGTCAAACCATTGAAAATATTTTATCGGGTCAAGATCCAAGACTATTGGTGATTACCGGGCCTTGTTCGATTCATGATCCAGTTTCTGCATTGGACTACGCATCACGATTAATTGAATTACAACAACAAATGAAAGACCAGATTTTTCTGGTGATGCGTGCGTACATCGAAAAACCGCGGACCACAGTAGGTTGGAAGGGTTTTATGTACGATCCAGATCTCGATGGATCGGCTAATATGCAGCGTGGTATTGAGCAGTCACGTGCTTTATATCTTGATATCATTGAAAAAGGTCTACCAATTGCCAGTGAAATTTTAAATCCAATGGCTACAGCATATTTTGACGATTTGTTGGCTTGGGGAGCAATTGGCGCACGTACCAGCGAATCACAGATTCATCGAGAAATTTCGAGCCATATGCCATTTGCAATTGGTTTTAAAAATGGCACTGATGGTTCAATTCAAATTGCATTAGATGCGATTCAATCGGCAAAAAATGAACATCAATTTTTTGGGATGAGCCAATCAGGTTTACCTGCGGTGTTGATGAGCAATGGAAATCGTTTACCCCACCTGATTTTACGTGGTGCAAACAAAGGACCAAACTTTGATCTTGACGCAATTGATCAAATGAAATTAAAACACAATGGCACATTGCCTGCGTTGGTGATTGACTGTAGCCATGGCAATAGTTCAAAAAATCCATTGAATCAGCCACAGGTATTGGAACAAATTATTTTAGAGCGTTTAGAAAGCAATGTACGTGGCGTGATGCTTGAGAGTCATTTAGTGGATGGTCAGCAGAAAATCTCTTGTGACATGACGTATGGGCAATCAGTAACGGATGGTTGCTTGGGGTGGGACAAAACCGAGCGCCTACTTTTGCGCGCAGCGCAGCAATTGAATGCACAGCAGTTACTCGAATCGGCATAAGCAATAAAATGCAAGGCAGGCACTACTTTAGAAGAAGTGCCTGTTTTTTATGTTATAAACCTGCTTCGTAATCTGTATTCGATAAAAGATTATCTACATCTGACAGGTTGTCTGGTTTGATTTTATAAATCCAGCCTTTAGCATAGGGCTCATCATTAATAAAATCAGGATCATCTTCAAGTGCGGTGTTGACTTCAACCACAACACCAGACACCGGCGCATGAATGTCAGAAGCCGTTTTAACCGACTCAACTACACCTGCCTGTTCACCAGCAGTAACACGGCTACCCACTTCAGGAACTTCAACATATACAAGATCACCCAGTGCATCTTGAGCGTGATCGCTAATTCCTGTCACAACCAAATCGCCTTCGATTCTGGCCCATTCATGAGTACGTGCATACTTTAATTCAGAAGGATGGTTCATAACAGCTCCTCACAATCCTAAAGTTCAATATTTTTGATAGCGGTTATACAGGTTTTTTAAGCAAATGAAAAGCTTATAGATAGGGGTCTTTGCGCCAGTTACTTGGACTTCGCCCACTCCAGCGTTTAAACGCACGGCTAAAATTGGCAACATCTGAATATCCAAGTTCATCTGCGATTTGCTCAAGACTGTAATCGGTTCGAGACAGTAGCGAGGTCGCGTGTCGATAACGTACTTCATCAACCAGTGTCGAAAATGACGTACCTTCGGCTGCAAGTTGTCTTTTAAGGGTACGATCAGACATGTGCAACAGTTCGGCCACACTCTCAATACTCAAATAATGTTGTTCGGAGTTGGTCAAAATATCACGTACACGCATGGCTAAACGACGACGTTCACCCAGAGCAGACAATTCACTTTCGCATTGATTAATCGCGATTTGACTGGCAATCGGATCTGCATTGACCATTTTTAAACCAAGATACTGTTTGTCAAAGCTTGAAATCAGATGTGGTTGATCAAATCGCATGTTGATGGCCATTTTATTTAAATATTTTTCAAATCCAAAGGGCTGTTCAAAATCCAGATCAACTTCACCGGTTAAATCATCACGCCCAGTGAGCGCTCTGGCCATGCTCATAATACCAATGGTCAAACTTAAAATAATTTCTGTGCGTAAAGGCTCTAAATCAAAATCACATTGCAACTGAAGAGTAGCTTTTGGACCAAAGGTAGAAAAGTAAAGCTGTAAAAAGGGCATACGAAGCTGAATAAATCGCGTTGCCAAAGCCAGCGCATCGGTAATGTCATTTGCAGTCATGATGGCATAACCGATAAACCCATGAATAGAGATACGCATCTGATGGCCAAGGTGGTATCCCAGTGTACTTTCACCGGTAAGACGTAATGCATGTTTCACCAGTTCATTGGCGATATGAATGGGAATACGATACTCCGGATCTGCAAGCTGCTCACTGGTCAGATGAAAAGGAGCAAACAATGTCTGATCGTTGTATCCCCATCGAGACACAACGTCTAAAAGTAATAGGCCATAAACACCAGGTATTCCTTGATCCTGACGCGCTGAATTTATTTTCATTCCTAATCCGTTATGCGTATAGACTACAGTCATGCGTTTGTTATAGTTACATGAAAATTATTTTAAAAAATAAAAATTGTCAGACAAAATTTTAACTAATGACTGAATTATCTCGTTTAAAGACAAGAATTTTGGTGGTTGAAATGAGTAAGACATCGCCATGTTGATTAAGTGCTTGTGTGATGTAGCTCACAATACCACGATCTGGTTTGGATTTTGAAGGGGTAATACTGGCGATTTCAACTTCGACATGCACCAGATCACCCACACGCGTAGGACGTGGCCAGCGCAAACTGGTTTCAGAGCCAATGAGACCACCTGCAACCTGAAAGCACTCAGTCCATAAACGCATCACCACCGCAGAGGTGTGCCAACCACTGGCTGCCAAACCCTGAAAGACTGGATGCTTCTGTGCAGCTTTTTCATCGAGATGAAAGGGCTGAGGATCGTAAAGCTGGGCAAATTGTGTGATTTCATCAAGGGTCATTTCATAATCACGACTAATAAAACGATCACCCACTTTAAGATCTTCCAGATACAACATTATTCTTTTTCCTCTGTTTCTAATTCATCGACCAAGAAGCCACCTGTTTGTCGTTTCCACAAATGTGCGTATAAACCATTTTGGGCGATCAGTTCGTCGTGGGTTCCTTGCTCTACAATATGTCCTTGATCTAAAACAATCAAACGATCCATTTGGGCAATTGTAGATAATCGATGTGCAATTGCAATCACTGTTTTATCTTCCATGAGCGTATCTAAACTCGATTGAATAGCTGCCTCAACTTCCGAGTCTAGAGCACTCGTGGCTTCATCTAGAATTAAAATCGGTGCATCCTTTAAAAATACACGGGCAATTGCAATTCGCTGACGCTGTCCACCAGAGAGTTTAACACCACGTTCACCGACATAAGCCTCATAGCCCTGACGGCCGCGTAAGTCGCTTAATTGTGGAATAAATTCATCCGCTTGTGCTTTAGAAACAGCATGAAACATTTCTTCATCTGAAGCATCTGGCTTACCGTATTTAATATTTTCAGCAACAGTACGATGCAGTAACGAAGTATCTTGCGTTACTAAGGCTATGTTGGCGCGTAGGCTGTCTTGAGTAACGTCGTTGATATCTTGGCCATCAATTAAGATTCGGCCTTGATTCAGCTCATAAAAATGCAGTAATAATTGAATCAAAGTCGATTTACCCGCACCAGAGCGGCCCACCACACCAATTTTTTCACCCGGACGAATGGTTAAATCAAATTGGCTGATCACGTTTTTATCTGAATAGGCAAAACTGACATTTTCAAAACGAATTTCACCCGATTTTACCTGTAATGGTTTGGCATCTTCTTTGTCTTGAATACTTACCGGCCGACCCAAAGTACGCATACCATCTTGAATGGTGCCTACATTTTCAAATAGCATAGACATTTGCCACATCATAAACTCAGACATGCTGTTGAGTTTTAAAATCATGGCTGTGGTGGCAGCAATCACACCCAGTGCAGCTTGACCATTGAGCCATAACCAGACAGCTGTTCCAATCACACCAATAAATAAGACTGCACTTAAAAACGTGGTACTGATTTCAAACTGTGTACCCAAACGCATCTGACGAAATACAGTCTCCATAAACTCGACCATGGACTGTTTCGCGTATTTGCTTTCACGGCCCGCATGTGCAAATAGTTTAACCGTTTGAATATTGGTATAGGCATCGGTTACACGGCCAGTCATTACTGCGCGTGCATCCGCCTGTTGTTGAGATACTTTAGATAAACGCGGAATAAAGTACCATGCACTCAAAATAAAAAGCCCTAACCATAGCGCTAAAGGAATCAGTAAAATTGGTGAAATAGACCCAAGTACTACACTGATGGTAATAAAGTAAATGGTGACATAAACCAGCATATCACCCAAAATCATCCAGAATTCACGAATAGCCAATGCAGTTTGCATCACTTTGGCAGACAAACGACCAGCAAAGTCGTTATGGAAAAAATCGATACTTTGCTGAAGTAACAGATTATGAAACTGCCAGCGCAAACGCATAGGAAAGCTACTGTATAGAATTTGGTGTTTAACAATCGACTGTAAACACACAAAAAAGATATTGGCGAATAAAACACTGGCCAAAATAATCAGGTTCTCAGTGTGCCGGTCTAAAAAATTACCTGGCGTACTGGTACTGAGCCAATCGACCAGATGACCAATTTTTGAAAATAAAATTGCTTCAAAAGTTGCGGCACCGGCAGTACACAAAATCAAAATA
Organism: Zea luxurians; assembly: GCA_029449295.1. Taxonomy (NCBI): domain Eukaryota; kingdom Viridiplantae; phylum Streptophyta; class Magnoliopsida; order Poales; family Poaceae; genus Zea; species Zea luxurians. Next base: position 181,649 of record JAOPSE010000645.1, on the reverse strand, counting down.
AATAGAAAAGGACGTACGCCTTGTGTCGATTTCCAGATAAATGCAAAAAAACTGCTAGGCAATGGTTCGTTTAAACCACGAGTAGGATAGGGGTCTACGAGTTTTTCAAACCATTGCAACATATATGTTCCTAAATATTAGCGTTACATGAGACTATTATAAGAAATATCGATTATTTTAGATATAAGCAGCTAAAATTGTTATACAGATCTTTAAGCTACTTTTTTCACTCCCATTTATGTTTGCAGTCTGCTCAAGCTCTGATCTTTAGCGAAATTACGTATGTATAAATAAAAATATAATCTGATCTTTGTATTTAAGTAGACAGTTAAATCAAGCGTCTCTCTCTACACTTCATTCAATCAAAACAACATAGACACATTTAAATTACTTTTCATCTGATCAACCACGATGAGGTAATTTCAATATTTTATCTATGCTTTAGTTAAACATTCTGCACGATTTGGTCAAGCAGAACGTCTGGATATGTATCGAGATATGAAAGAAATTATTTCACAAAAAAATTCATCTAGCATCGTCTGGAAGGATACCAAAAATAATCGTTTAACTTCTATTGAGTACTTCAACTCATTTGCTATTTATTGGATTGTACCGTTGTGTTTACTTGCCTTATGGTGGATTGCTTCAAATCAGCGGTGGATGCCAGTTCAAATTCTGCCTTCACCGCAAGAGACATGGCGTACTTTTATCGATCTGGCTTCCCAAGATCTTTGGTCACAACTTTTGATTAGTCTTGAGCGGTTTGGATTAGGATTAGTTGCTGGAATATTCGGTGGTATTTTTTTAGGTGTTATGCTGGGCTATAGCCAAATGGCAGAGCGCTATATATCTGCTACATTTTATGGCTTGGTAATTATTCCAACACTGGCATGGCTTCCTTTGCTAATGATTTGGCTAGGAATCGAAAATGCCTTGAAAATTTTTATTATCTTTAAAGCAACCTTAGTACCAATTGCCTTGCATACGCAAGCTGGTGTACGAGATATTCAACCTAAGCTTAGAGAAATGGCTGCCATATTGCAGTTTAACCGTTGGAATTTGCTGAAAAAATTACTTCTACCCGCAACACTCCCGCATTTTTTTACAGGAGTAAGACTTGCCGTTGCAGCGGGATGGACCAGCTTGATTGCGGTTGAGCTTTTGGCTTCATCTGAAGGGATTGGATACCTGATGGTCACAGGGCGTCAACTTTTTCAACTCGACGTTGTGTTTGTCACGATCTTTGTCATTGCACTTGTAGGGATTGCTCTTGATCTTTTGCTTAATCTGATTGAGCGCAAGCTGGTGTTTTGGCCGCATGCTGCATTGAGTGCTTATTCAGTCCAAAAGAAGAGTCGTACAGATCTTATAAAATCTTGGGTGCTGCCACTTAGTCTGATCGTTGCTTGGGTGGTAAGTAGTTCATTCGGTTGGCTGTCAGACCAAATTCTACCAGCACCATGGGCAGTCGGGGCCGCTTTATGGCGTGGAATTCAAGATGCATCCCTCAGCACAGCGATGTATTTTAGTCTCTACCGTGCCATTTTAGGACTGTTTATCGGTGGAACGATTGGTGCCTTGGTTGGTATTGGCGTGGGATTATTTAAATCGATAGAAAATTTATTTGCACCAACCCTAAATACATTACGTCTTATTGCAATTTTTGCTTGGATCCCACTCCTGACCGCTTGGTTTGGCTTGGGTGATGCGTCAAAAATTGTTTTCATATCGATTGCAACATTTTTCCCAATGTTTATTGCGACTTGGAAAGGAATGTCTAGCATTCCTAATCAGTTAAATGAAGTCTCAAATATTTTAAGAATGACACTCGGTCAACGTCTGAATTTACTCGTTTTTCCAAGTATTGCACCTTCTATGTTCGCGGGTTTTCGACTTGCACTTTTGTATTCGTGGATGGCCTCATTTGGTGCTGAATACCTCATGGGATCTGGTATTGGTATCGGGAGCTATATGATGGCAGCTCAACAAAATTTTGAAATGGATCGCGTGATTGCTGCAACACTTTTAGTGGCCAGTTTGGGTGCCGTTCTGGCTTGGCTAGGTAAAACAATAGAAAGCTATGCAACATCTTGGCGAAAAAATTAAGGAGGTATGATGAATACTAGATTTGAAAGCTTTAAGGAAATCAATCACACTTCCTTCTCTACAACGATTCAAACCAGTGTGATATTTCAACATATTCACAAATCATTTGTGGTGAATGGAAAGCCTGTAAAAGTCATTCAAGACTTTAATCTTGAAATTAAAGAGGGCGAGTTCGTTGCGATTGTAGGAAGCAGCGGCTGCGGTAAATCTACGCTTTTACGTTTATTGGCAGGACTTGATCAAGATTTTGAAGGTCAAATTTTAATTAATGGCCTCCCTGTAAGGGGCATAGGCGCCGATCGAGCCGTTGTTTTTCAAGAACATCGATTATTTCCATGGTTAACTGTTGAACAAAATATCGAGCTTGGTTTACTTAATGAAAACGTATCACAAAAAGAAAAAGATATTTTGGTGCAAAAAACCATTGAGCTCATCGGACTACATGGATTTGAAAAAGCTTATCCACATCAACTCTCTGGAGGCATGTCACAACGCGTTGCGATTGCACGTAGCTTGGTGATTCAACCCCGTATTTTTCTGCTCGATGAACCTTTTGGTGCATTGGATGCGCTTACACGTCATCAAATGCAAAATGAGCTGCTACGCATTCAATCGCAACACAAAATGACCACGATTTTTATTACCCATGATGTTGAAGAAGCCGTGACTTTGGCAGATCGGGTGGTAATTTTAAAACCAAAACCAGGCCGAATCGACCAGATTATTCCAATTCATTTAGCTCGCCCTCGAAACCGTTCAAGTTTTGAGCTGCACAAATTAAAAGAACAGATTTTTCAGATTTTGACTGAAGACAAGATCATTTAAGGAGGGGACATCGGATGAATGAATATAGTCTAAATCAAATGAAAAAAGCTGTCTTACATGGTCAAATTTCAGCTCAAACGGTTTACCCAGTGAACGAAAACGATTCGTTTAGTCAATTTGTATATGTTGAAAAGCATCATACTGAGCAGAAACAGAAAGCTTTAATTTTAGCGATTGCGGCTGTTGCTGTTGTACATATTGGCCTCTGGTATGTCTCCAAACAACTCCCTACAGCTCAACTTGATATTAAAAAACCTGATCCTGTGGTGATTGAAATTGTCAAACCACCAGAGCCATCCAAAGTAATTGAACCAAAAATTCCTCCAGTGACGCAAAAGCCGAAAATACCGCCCGTTAGCCAAAAGCCTCAGCCTGTACAAAAGCAATTAGCACCACCAAATCCAGCACAGAAATCGGTTGAGCAGCCTAAATCTATTCAACAAAACAAGACAGTGGAACAAGTAAAACCGATAGCAGAACCTTTAAGTAAAAATGTAGTCGCTGCTCCTGTTCAGCAACCTATCTCAAAATCTAATGATGTAGCTACTAAACCTAATGACGATAATCAAGTTGTCACAGAAGCCAAAGGCTATGCGGGTTATTTAAGTAACCCTGCACCAGAATATCCCGAACAAGCACTTGATCGTGGCTGGGAAGGGTCTGTCATGTTAAGAGTCAAGGTTCTCCCGAATGGCAGCCCGGATACTGTCACGATCAAAGAGAGTAGTGGTAAGAAAATTCTCGACAACGCCGCAGTCAGAACAGTTAAACAATGGAAATTTTCTCCAGCCCTAAAAGGTAAAACGCCTGTTGAAGGTTGGGTAGATGTTCCGATCCACTATCGTCTCCCAAAATAATTTTTAATTTTATATTTATAAGGAACTTTTTACATGACTGATATTAACTCTATTATTCACGATGGCACCATTTGGTTACTGATCACATTTTCAATTGTGACTTGGGCGCTGATTGTGATTAAACTCATTCAAACGCAAAAAGCCAATCGCTTGAGCAAAGCATTTGTTGATGAGTTCTGGCGTGCTAAATCACTTGGTGATGCGGTTCAAAGATCTCAAACTGGCGCGGGGCCAACAGCACGGATTGCGCAAGCAGGTTTTAAAACGCTTGCCGATGCTGACGATAAAACTCATCAAGATTTACAACACAGCTGGAGCCGTCAGGACTTACTCGAACGTCATCTACGCAAGCAAATACTGACAGAGCGTCGCCAACTTGAGAAAGGATCGGCACTACTGGCCTCAATAGGCAACAACGCACCTTTTATTGGATTGTTTGGAACCGTTTTTGGGATCATTCATGCCTTACAAGCAATTGCACATTCCGGCAATGCTAGTATGGACGTAGTTGCAGGACCAATTGGAGATGCATTAATTGCGACAGGTATCGGGATTGCGGTAGCTGTGCCGGCGGTATTGGCCTATAACTACTTCGTTCGTAAAGTGAAAACAATTGGCGCAGATCTTGATGATTTTGCGACTGATTTTGTTAGTCTCAACCAAAAAGCAGGTTTTCAGCTCTCAAGTGTTAAAGTACCACCATCAAATGGAATTTCTCCTTCAAATAGTGAGTTAAGTCATGCGCATAAAGCAGATGTAAAAGATAAAGGAGTGTATGCATAATGGCAATCTCAACATCTGAACAAGATGATGTAGTCAGTGAAATTAACATCACGCCTTTAGTCGATGTGATGCTAGTGTTACTCATAGTCTTTATTGTCACTGCACCATTACTGACCAACTCCGTCAAGGTAAATTTGCCTAAAGCTGCACCCACACAGATTACAGATCAGACTAAGGCTGTGGTCGTCAGTGTGAATACTCAAGGAGAAATTTATCTAGATAAAGATCGAGTAAGTCTTAATCAATTTGAACAGGCCATTCAGCAGCGTAAAGCAACCAATCCGAAACTTGCGCTCAATTTAAATGCAGATGAGACTGTGCCATATGGCACAGTTGCAAAGCTATTGGCGAGTATTGAGCGGGTTGGAGTTGATAAACTTTCGGTGATTACATCACCACAATCGTAATTTATTTGTATCTTACGTAATAAACATCAAGATCTTATTTCAGGATCTTGATGTTTGATATCAGTGTTTAATCTAAATTTATAATAAACTTGAATTTCATGATTCGGTTGTATGGTCTATTTTAGAGCTTCAATTTAATTATGAGATGGCGAATGACGATTTTGGTTTTAAATAATAAAAAACGTGACAATTATGATCACTTTTTAGACTTGCTTGATCAAACACATTCTTATCGTCATCAGGATTTTCATACGAGCTTTGATTATAGAAAATTGGCTGAAAAAATATTGGCTGAATGTGCATTTATGCATGCATGCTCAACTCAGGAAAAAAGCGCACTTTTTAGTGAAATTAAAATTAGACATCTTCATCAAGGGCAAGTTCTTTATTCAAGAAATCAAAGTTGCCGTGAAATTGTGATTATTTTATCTGGCGCACTTAAATTAGGTTGGAATTCATACGATGGTAAATATCTCATTCACCGTTTTATTCCAATGGGTGCATTATTAAATATCGTATATTTAATTTCTGAGTCTGCTTTTGAGCATGATTATGTTGCGCATGAGGCGACCGTGATTGCCACAATTCCTGAGCATATTTTTAAGACAGCCATTCAGAATAATGCGCAAATGCTCTATCAAGTATTAAAGTTAGTGTGTCAGCGCACTCGTCTATTAGACAACGATCTCTATCATTTGTCGACGCAGCCATTAAAGGTACAAATTGCACGACAATTAATCTATATAATCGAATTTTTCTCTACTCAGACTCAACAAGGTATTGAGGTTGTACTTAAACTTTCTCAAGAAAATTTAGCTGAACTTTTAAAAATTTCTCGGCAAAGTATTCGAAAAGAAATTCAGTGGTTTATCGAAGAAGGAATTATTGAGACAAAATACAATCACATATCTATTATGAATATAGAAAAATTAAAATCTCTACTGAGATAAATAGATTATGACGATTTGTGAATAATTTTTCTTAAAAGCAGAAATGCTCTGTAACTTTTGTTGCAGAATTTTACAAGCTTAGTTTCTAAACTGCAATCATCGAAGATGAGAATGATGATATGGCAGCGATAATCTCAGAAAAACCAATGACTACATTAACTGATATTGTGCCACTGACCGGACGGATTGGTGCACATATTAGAAATATCAAATTATCTTCAACGCTTGATTTTGAGCTTTTAAATCAAATTAAAAATGCTTTACTTGAACATAAAGTTATTTTTTTTCGTGATCAAACAGATTTAACCGATCAGGAACAAGAAGACTTTGCTGCTTTGTTAGGACAACCCATTTCTCATCCTACAGTTCCGGTTGCGGCAGATTCAAACTATATTTTTGAGCTAGACTCGCGTCATGGTGGACGTGCAGATGTATGGCATACAGATGTTACATTTGTTACGAATTATCCGAAAATCAGTGTATTAAGAGCAGTAACAATACCACCTCGTGGAGGTGATACCACTTGGGCTAATACTGAAGCTGCTTACGAGGAATTACCTGAGGCACTTAAGTTGCTAGCACATCAACTGCGTGCAATTCATACCAATGATTTTGACTACGGTGGATTTCGACCGGAAGCCAGTGATGACTTGATTAAACAGCATCAAAAGGTTTTTGCATCGACCATTTATCAGGCTGAACATCCACTGGTTAGAGTACATCCAGAAACTGGACGAAAAAGCTTAATTCTAGGTCAGTTTTTTAAGCGCTTTGTCGGCTTGACGAGCAAAGAATCGAACAAGCTATTTGAAATTTTTCAAGATCGTATTACCAAACCTGAAAACACGGTTCGTTGGACATGGCAAACTGGTGATATCGCAATTTGGGACAATCGGGCTACACAGCATTTAGCAGTGAATGATTATGGCGATGCTATACGTGTCATGCGTCGTGTCACTTTGGCTGGCGATGTACCTGTCGATATCTTTGGAAATAGTAGTCAGCAACTTACACCTGAAAGCCTTTAATCGAGCTTAGCAAATAGCTTTACTCCCAAAATTTGGAAACTGCCATGAAAGCCTCCATTTTTAAAAAATTGATCGTGCTGAGCTTAATGGCTTATGCACAATTAAGTTACGCAGAAACCGTCAAAACTATTCGGATTGGTTCACCAGATTTAACTGCCGGGCAGAAACATGCCGGTGGCGGGGTTGTAGATGTTCTTTACACCAAAAAATGGCTCGAGCAAGAATTTGCAAAAAACAAGATCAATGTAGAGTGGTATTTTTTTAAAGGCGCAGGGCCAGCCATTAATGAAGCTCTAGCAAATAATCAGTTGGACTTTGCTTTTCTAGGTGATCTTCCACCTATTATTGGCAAAGCCAATGGACTGGACACCCAGTTACTTGTTCCGACAGCACGTGGAATTACCAACTATCTTGCAGTCCGATCTGATCTGAAAATCAAGAATTTTGCTGAGTTAAAAGGTAAACGTGTAGGGCTGCTTCGTGGTACGGCAGATGAGTTGTCATTTGTTGCAGCACTGAGTAGTCAAGGTTTAAAACCTAGCGATGTTCGATTAGTTAATTTAGATTTTAATGCCGTCAATGCAGCACTGGCCGCAAAGAAAATTGATGCCTCTTGGGGACCATCCCGGTTTTTTTCATTGCGAGATAAGCACATTGTCAATTTGCCTGTGAGTACTCGCCAATTTGAAGGTGCAGGTTCATCACAAGGTGTTTTCTTAGGTCGTCAAACTTTTATTCAACAGCATCCTCGAGAAACACAACAGATTGTGTCGCAAGTCGTTAAAGGTTTGGGATGGTTGTCAAATGAACAAAATAGAGTTGCCCAAGTGGCTTTATTTTTTACTCAATCAGGTTATCCAGCTTCGGTCTATGCCCAAGAATTACATGGTGTGAATCTAAAATTCTTGTATTCACCGTTATTTGATTCTTATTACACCCAACAGCTGCAACAAAAAATTTCACTGGCTAAGCAACAAGGTCTAATCCGTCAGAATATTCAGATCAAAGAATGGATAAATTCAAGTTTTATCAATCAAGCCCTTCAAGACACCAATCTAAAGGCGTACTGGACACCTACACAACAGTACAACTATCTGAAATCAAAAAATTAAATCAATTTTATTACTGAGTTATGGGGTAAATTATGACGTTCTCATCATCTAATGGAGTCGCGCAAGATCGATTTACGTTGAATTGCAAGCATAAAATTTTAAAGTTTAGCTTGCTTTCGATTAGCATTTTGTCGGTTTGGGGGCAAGCGCATGCAGAAGGAACATCAAGTTCAAGTGCTGTTTCGGGCGATGTTGCTCAGTTAGAGACAGTAGTTGTAACTGCGACACGGCGTGAAGAGTCATTACAAAAAGTTCCTGTAGCGTTATCCGTTATTTCAGGAAAAGAACTTGATAAACAACAGCGTAGTTCTATTGAAACACTGGTCACACAAGTGCCCACAGTAAATTTTAGAGCTGGCGCATCTAACAAGGACACCTCGTTATTTGTACGTGGTATTGGAACTGTGACCACATCACCTGGCGTAGAACCTTCGGTTTCAACGGTGATTGATGGAGTTGTTTATAGTCGACCGGGACAAGCAACTCTTGATTTATTGGATGTCGATCGTATTGAAGTGCTACGTGGCCCTCAGGGAACGCTTTTTGGAAAAAATGCATCGGCAGGTGTAGTTAATATTGTGACCAAAAATCCAACTAGCGAACCGTCAGGCTACGTCGATGTATATGCCACCAGCGATAGCGAACAGCGTATTAAATTAGGTGCATCCGGAACTTTGATTCTTGAAAAATTAACGGCAAACGTTTCAGCACTTTTGGGAAACTTTGATGGTAATGTAGATAATTTAACTACAAATCAAGAGGTAAATGGCTATAAAAATTATGGATTTAGAACCAAATTTGAATATACGCCCACTGATAGCCTCGTATTTGGATTCACAGCCGATTATCTGCATAAAAAAGGCTCTGCACCAACGGGTATCGTAGTTAAAAATACCGATACTAATTATGCAGCGGCATTGTCACCTGTCGTAGTTTCACCAACCAATCGAACTACGGTCGAAAACACTCAAGCCTCCACCGACGATACCAATCAAGGTTTAGCACTTACTGCCGACTGGACGTTAGACCACCATCAACTTTCATCAATTACTGCTTTTCGTCAATGGAAAAATACACAAATTGGTGACAGTGATCAACTGGCTGCAGCAACGCCAACCTTTGCTGGAATTGCCGATTTGGGTAATGTCGACAGCAGACAGTTTTCTCAGGAATTTAGAATCAAGCCACTCGATCATGGATTTTTTGATTATGTCGCGGGACTTTATTTTTCTAAAAACAAAAACGACGAAACCTATCAACGTCAATCAACATGGTACAACAGCGCCAGTAATGCCTACGTCGTAGATTCTGGAAAAGCAATTTACAACACCGACAGCAGTAATTATGCGCTTTTTGGTGAAGGAACCTTTCATTTCACCGATCGTTTAAGATGGATTGCCGGATTACGCGTAACCCGTGATGAATTATCTTACGAGCACAGTCGAGTATCGACTGTTCCAAGCAGTGTAGGTGTCCGAAACGCGATTCGATCTTCATTTAGCAGTGATGGATCAACCAGTGAAACCGGTATTTCAGGCCGTATCGGTCCGCAATTTGATTTTACGCCAAATATTTTGGGTTATTTTACCTACTCAAGAGGATATAAAGGCCCCGCATATAACGTATATTTCAATATGCAGCAAAATGATACACCAGTGATTGACCCTGAAACTGCAAATGCCTACGAACTTGGATTGAAATCACAATGGTTAGACAATCGTCTTCGTGTCAATGTTGCTGTTTTCGATACTGAATATGACAATTATCAGGCTAATTTTAGAACGCTCGATCCGAGTGGTTTCCCTATCACCCGTTTGGTGAATGCCGGTAGTGTCTCGACCTATGGTGCAGAAATTGATTCGACCTACAAAATTAATTCGAATTGGGCACTTAACCTTTCAGGTGCATATACCCATGCGCGTATCGATGATTTTAAATGCCCAGCTGCCGATACGTCTTGCCCGAATGTGAATGGTAAGCCACTACCATTTTCACCAGATTGGAAATGGAATGCTCAGATTGATCGGTATTTTACGCTTACCAACAATCGTCAGATTGAAGTGTCTACCCAGTATTCGTGGCAGAGTAAAGTACAGTTTAGTCTCGATCAGAACCCAAATACCATTCAAGGCGCTTACGGCTTGTTAAATGCCAGTATCGCTTTAGTTGACAATGCCGATGACTGGCGTGTTGCATTACATGTGCGAAATGCACTTGATAAATCCTACGCGACACTTTTGAGTACTAATGGTGGTCGGATTATTCGTCAAGTTCCTCGCGATGATGAGCGCTATTTTGGTATTTCATTCCGTAAAAATTTCTAAAAATTCTATCTGGTACACCTCGAGAGCACTTGAGGTGTATGCTTAACCAACGGACTGATCAATATGTGTACATCATTTAATTCCACCTCACACACTCACCACGATATAGCTGAATCTCGCAAACTTCATCTTAATTTGTTTTTAGACGGGTATGGGCATCACCTTGCCAGCTGGCGTCATCCAGCGAGTCAACTGGACTTAAATCCCTATACACGATATTTACAGGCAGCAAAAATTGCAGAAAAGGGAAAATTTGATGCAATTTTTTTTGCTGATAGTTTAGCGTTCGACCCGAAAATTGCGCAATCAGGTAAGTTGCGTGGGAGTGAGATTGAGCCGATTACATTGCTTACAGCAATTGCTACCCAGACACGTCATATTGGCCTCATTGCCACCGCGACGACTACCTACAATGAACCGTATCATCTCGCGCGAAAATTTGCTTCATTGGATCAAATTTCGGGTGGGCGAGCAGGCTGGAATTTGGTAACAACTGATTTTGCACTTGAAGCAAAAAATTTTAGTAATCAGGAGCATGTTAAGCATCAAGATCGTTATGCTCGCGCCGAAGAGTTTTATGATGTCGTACAGGGGCTATGGCAAAGCTGGGAAATTGATGCGGCGATTTATGATAAAGCTGAGGGACGGTTTTTCAATCCAGATAAGGTACATTCAGTCAATCATCATGGAGAGATTTTTCAGGTAAAAGGACCACTGAATGTAGGACCAAGTCCACAATATCATCCCGTGATCGTTCAGGCTGGTAGTTCAGAACGCGGAAAATCACTTGCCGCACGTACTGCCGACGTAATTTTTACAGCTCAACCGCATTTTACTGCCGCACGAACTTTTTATCAGGACGTCAAACAACGCCTCCCGCATTTTGGTCGTGATCCGCAGGAGCTGCTGGTGATGCCAGGTGTTTACGTACTGGTTGCTCATTCTGAGCATGAAGCCAAAGCGCAGCAACAATTGTTAGATGATCTAGTTGATGATGAAATTGGGCTAGGCTTATTGGGTAGGATGCTCGGCAATTTTGATTTAAGCGGTGTAGATGTCAATCGATCTCTGGCTTCACTAAATCTAACTGAAACACAAACAGGACAGCAAAGTCGTCAACAGTTAATTCAGACAATCGCTCAAGATCAAGACTTAAGCATCAAGCAACTATATCAAAGAATTGCTGCAGGTCGCGGGCATTTTTGTCTGATCGGAACACCTGAGTATATAGCAGATCAACTTGAAGCGTGGTTTGTTGGGGGGGCAGCAGACGGATTTAATATTATGCCTGCGGTACTAGCAAATGGGATTCAAGATTTTGTTGATCTAGTCATTCCAATTCTTCAGCAGCGACAGCTTTTTCGTACAGAGTACGAAGGATCAACATTAAGACAAAACCTCAATTTGCTCACAGCGGTTTGTTAATAGGAAAACCATATGTATTTCGCAAACATTGAACGTTATCAATCATTAGAATATCGTAAAATTAAAAATAGTGGTCTGGTCTTGCCGCCTTTATCACTGGGATGCTGGCATAATTTTGGAGATGATACGCCAATTCAGCAGCAGCAAGAAGTATTACGAACGGCTTTTGATCATGGAATTAATCATTTTGATCTGGCCAATAACTATGGAACACCTTACGGAAGCGCTGAACGTAATATTGGACATTTTTTAAAAACCGATTTTAAAACCCATCGTGATGAGTTGATTATTTCTACCAAAGCAGGTTGGGATATGTGGCCTGGTCCTTATGGTCAGGGGGGAAGTAGCAGAAAATACCTGATGAGCAGTCTTGATCAAAGCTTACAGCGACTGGGGCTTGATTATGTCGATATTTTTTATTCACATCGTTATGACCCAGAAACACCGCTTAAAGAAACAGCCAAGACACTTGCCGATATTGTGCAGCAAGGTAAAGCACTTTATGTTGGTATCTCTTCTGGATATACGCCGGAACTTACTTTGAAACTAATTGAACTCCTTCGGGCTTATAACGTTCCACTGACGTTACATCAACCTCTTTACAATTTTTTTGAACGTCAGATTGAGCAAGGTTTAACGGAGACTGCTAAACAAGAGGGTTTTGGTATCATTACGTTCTCACCACTGGCTCAAGGTTTATTAGCTGGACGATATCTAAATGGTGTACCTGAAGATTCACGTATCGGGCGTGGTAGTCGCTATTTACAGTCAGAGCACCTTGTTGCATTAAAGCTACAGCAAATACAGCAGTTAAACGAAATAGCAAAGCGTCGAGACCAAACATTGGCTCAATTTTCATTGTCATGGGTTTTACGTGATGAACGGATTACATCGACAATTATCGGTGCTAGTCGACCAGAGCAGATCATCGAAAACTTAAAAGCATTGCAAAATACAATGTTTAGTGCAGATGAGTTGACTCAGATCGATACTATTCTAAATACGCCATAACTTCATACAAAATTTGCAGCATGGTTTTTAAGAAGCCCATGCTGCAATGATTATACATTTTATGTGTTAAAAGCTAAGTTTCAAGGTGGCACCAATAGTACGAGGCTGACCTAAACTCGCGAGAACAATACCATTAGAAGAATTCCATGTATTGGTCACATAGGTTTCATTGGTGAGGTTTTTTACCCATAGCGCAACATCTAGTTCATTTTCACCAATACGATGTCGTGCACCTAGACTCGCATTTGTTAATCCATAGGCTTTAATGACACTGTACGGATTATTATCTAAAGAGCCATATGACCAATCTCGCCAAGCATAACTTCCTGAAACATAGGGCTGCCAGTTATTATGCTCAGCTAAGTCATAACGGAAATTGAAGTTTGCAACCCATTTTGGTACGCCATATACACGCTCTCCAGACAGATCTTGTGTATTAACACCTGTTGGAATGCTGATATTGGATGGAGCAGGGCATTTTTATATTCTGTATAGGTGGTATCGTTAAGAGAACCATTAAAATTAAGTGTAAGGCGCCGAATAGGCTGATAGGTTGCATCGAGTTCAATTCCACGGCTGCGTACTTTACCCGCATTGGCCAATACGCTCACGACAGAACTGCCCACTTGTTCATAGCTTGTGGTTTGATAGTCTGATACATCAATCCAGAATATATTACTATTGAGCTGCAAGGTATTATTAAGAAAATTCTGTTTTAATCCAATTTCATAGTTATCTGCTTTTTCAGGATCAACCTTTAATGAGTTCGCACCTGCTGTTGGTGCAGAACCAATGCTCAGGTTAAAGCCACCTGATTTCTCGCCGTGTGAATACGTTGCATAGGCCAGTGTGCTCGGATTTACCCGATAGCTGCCAGTCAGTAAGCCAGAGTAACTTAATCCATGTTGCTTCAGTTCACCCGAGTCGTATGCACCAAGCTGGGCATTGAGTAAATTACGCTCTGCCACGCTTAAACCTGAAACTGAGGTACCCCCGATAGGGTCGATTCTATAGATACTGGCAGATTTGTCTTCATATGTGACTCGTGCACCTGTAGTGATGTCTAGCTTCGGAGTCGCATGCCATGTACTTTGACCAAATAATGCTAAGCTTTTTGTCTCAGTTGTTCCATATGAATATGAATCTCGATTATTTAAAATATTCGATTGACCATTTGCAATTAAGGTTCTCACGCTCGGTACGTTATAAAGATAGAATGCGTCTGCCGTATCGCCATATAAAGAGAAAGTCGTATTGTCTAGATGCTGCTGAAAGTAATATAGGCCAGTTACCCAATCCACTTTTTGATTTCCAGCAGAGGTTAGGCGTAGCTCTTGCGAGTACTGTTTATCTCGAACCGAAACCCCACTATTCATCAAGGCATTTGAGCTAATAAAATCACTATTGGTTGGAGTGAAATTCCAAAAGCGATATGCACTAATCGACGTAATTTTTTCACCGCTATCTAGCGACCAATTGGCTTCTGCTGATCCACCACCTTGTTCGACAGACATGTGTTGTGGGGCATCTGAATCAATCTGTTTATCTTTCCAGTTGGTATAAAGATTTTTAGCACCTGACTGTGACGCGTTTTCTAGATAACGATTGTAGTTATTTCCATATACAGTACTGTTAAACGTTGGTCCAGCGTAATACAACACCATTGCGCCTTGATCATCGTCTTGCTTGTTGTAATCTGCAATTAAACGTAAATTAAAATTTTCTTGCGGCTTCCAGAGAATTTGACCGCGCACACCTTCACGGTCTGTATTGTTATAATCATTGTTATTATAAGTATTATGAATAAAACCATCCTGAGTCGTTTTATAAAAAGAGAGTCGGCCTGCTACATTTTCGGATAGAGCATCTGAAAACGTTCCTTTAGCCTGCAAATAATTGCGTGAACCAAAAGAAATTTCAGCAGAATGGTCTGGGTCGAAGGTCGGCTGTTTTGAGCTAATGTTTAGTAAGCCCGCCGTCGTATTTTTACCAAACAATGTCCCCTGTGGCCCACGTAATAATTCGAGTTGAGCAATATCTAATAAATCAAATACAGCCATGCCGGGACGACCTAAGTAAACATTGTCCAGATAGACCCCAACACTAGCTTCCAAACCATCACTGGCTGGGTTATTGCCCAAACCCCGAACGGCTACACTCGATTGACGTGGGTTTAAGAAAGCGACATTAAGGCTGGGGAGAGCTTGTTGTAGATCTTCAAGCTTACTAAGTTTCTGTGTCTCTAGTGTCTTTGCACTTAAAATACTAATTGGTGTTGGAACATTTTGTGCTTTTTCTTCACGTCTTCGAGTAGTGACAATAACATCTGCAAGCTGAATAACATCATCTGCTTTATTGTTTGATTGTGAATTTGACGTAATCACTTCCTTTACTACTGCACCTGAAGTAGCTGAAGTGGATTCGACATAAACAGACTTTGCGTAATTTTATTTAAAACCAATCTTTTTCTCTTGAAATGAAAGGTGTGCTTTTGAATTGACATGAATGACTCCATTTGTGTTTTCTTTGTGATGATTTTAATTTTTATGTAATTGAACACTGTCATTACCAGTACAAACTTAAGTTTATATTTTGATGATCTTATCTTTATAGTTAATAGTAATTTTTAAATATGAGGTCTTTAAAATGTAGTTCAGGTGGCAAATTTAAAAGCCAGCATGAAGTACTGGCTTAGTTCAATCTAAAGACTAATCTCTTCGTTATTTTTATGCTTCGAACGGTTCTAGCTGATCATTTTGTAATAATCTTCGTTGCTGCACATTTTCAATCACACCATTTTCTTTGACATAAGTTGCCCATTCTTCGAGTAATTCATTGAGCTTTTCTGGATATTTTTTTGCCAAATCCTGAGTTTCGCCTTGATCATCTTTAAGATTATATAGCTGCCAGCGATTTGGGCCATTTGGCGCAGGGATGAACAGCGCTTTCCATTCTCCTTTGCGCAGAGCCTTTTGCCCAAATAATTCCCAGCCTGTGACATGATCTTCACTGTGAATATGGTCTTGTTGTACTTGTAAATAAGGCAAGATAGAACGACCACGTAGCGGTACCAATTGACGACCTTTATACACCTGACCAGGATGCTGAATATTCAAATAATCCAGTAGGGTGGGTAGTAAATCCATGACCGTGAGGAACTCGTGACTGATCTGATTTTGGCGTTTAAACCCTGCATAATGAATAAACGAAACGGTTCGAATCCCGCCTTCGCTAGTATGTGCTTTATATAAGCGAGCAGGAGCAGTAGCTGCTTGTGCCCAATGTTCTCCGTACCAAACATATGAGTTTGCTCGCCCAATATTATCAATACTGTTGTCGTAATATTGCTCGATAATTTCATTAAGTTGGCCGCCAAAGACGGGTAGAGCCTCAAGTTGAGCACCTTCTGCACCATTATCTGATAGAAAAATAATAATGGTATTGTCTAATTCAGCTCGATCTTTGAGATATTCCACTACACGTCCAACGTTTTGATCCATACGATCTACCATGGCCGCATACACTTCCATAATTCTTGAAGACTTATCACGCTCCTCTTGAGTCAGATTTTCCCAGAATGGAGTTCTCGCAAGCACAGGATGAATCGTCGTTTCCGCATCAACCAATTTTAGTTGCTTGAGTTTTTCAAGGCGCTTTTCACGAAGCTTGACGGGGCCATCCGCATAACGTCCTTTATATCGATCGATATCTTCCTGAGGTGCTTGTAAGGGCCAGTGCGGTGCAGAAAAAGGTAAATATGCAAAAAAAGGACGCCCTTGGCGTGCTTCATTATCTTGTAAAAAATCCAGAAGGCGAGTGGT
This sequence comes from Zea luxurians, assembly GCA_029449295.1. Taxonomy (NCBI): domain Eukaryota; kingdom Viridiplantae; phylum Streptophyta; class Magnoliopsida; order Poales; family Poaceae; genus Zea; species Zea luxurians. The sequence continues at coordinate 165,000 of JAOPSE010000645.1, read as the reverse complement.
AAAATAATCGGATGAATAAAACCCTTGAGGCAGTTCTTCCGAATACTCATCATCCTCTGCATAGAGTCCTTTTGTTGACTTGAGCAGTCGTGGAATTTGCTCTTCCGGAATATCCGCTTCAAACAAATAATGATTAGCTGCACCAGGTAATAGTGCAAAGGAGCGTTCAAACCCTTTTTTAATTGGAAAATATTCTGGCTTTAGACCCAAATGCCATTTTCCAGACATAAGGGTGTAGTAACCCGCATCTTTTAATAATTCTGGTAATGCGGCAACTTTGTTATTTAATACACCTTCGTAGCCTTCTTTACCTTCGAGTTCTGGGGTGAGGGCCTCTGCCATGGTTCCTAAACCAGCTAAATGATGGTCAGTACCTGAAAGTAACATCGCACGAGTAGGGGAGCAGGTTGATGCTGTGTGAAAATTAGTCAGTCTTAAGCCGTTTAATGCCAATTCATTCAAATGAGGGGTATGGATTTCTCCGCCAAAAGCACCTAAATCTGAAAAACCTAAATCATCTGCCACGATTAATAAAATATTGGGTTGTTTTTTCGTATTTGTGTTGGTCATATTTAATCCAAGAGCGCATTTCATATTCTTAGTTTAAAGATGATCACCATTAAATCTGTTTTTATTCTGACACTTATCTGAGCTTATAGTCATAACAATATCATAAATACAGATATGTTAAAGAAATTTGGTATTGCATAGTAATTGTGCAGTCTGCGCCATTTGACTAAGCTTGGCATAATTTAAAATAGAAATTTGATTGTATTTCACCTCAATAATCTTTTCATTTGCCAGTGCTGCCAATTCTTTATTGATGCTTTGTCGAGAGGTTTGCAATAATTCGGCCAGATTTTCCTGACTTAGTTTTAGATTGAGTAGAATCTTATCTTTATGTTGATAGGAATGATAATCGACCAAAAAAACAAGTTTTTTTGCCAGTCGTGTGGTCAGGCTTTCTGTAGAAGAAATAAAGTTTTGCTCACGATTTAGCTGTGTTCTCACGCAAATGAGCTTGAGTACCATAAATAGTGCATCTGGATGATGACGAATCATATTAATAAATAACTGACCGGGTAAATTTGCGAGTACCGTTCTACCTTGTGCGATGTGATCATGTAATAGTGGTTGCTCTGTTACAATTGGAACAATATTAATGATGGTTCCTGAAGGAACAAAAATATCAGTATGATATTTTCCAGATGTAGTATTCCAACCCAATTTAAGTGCACCTTCTAGGATAATATTGATTTCAGTACATGGATCGTTTTGACTATATATAGTTTGATTGTGATAATATTTTCGTATTTTTAGATGTTGAATAAGCTTTGATTTATCTGCTTCAGGCAAAGATTGTATAAACTGATAATTTTCTAAAATACGAATAGTTTTTTGAATAAAATCATGTTGACTGAATGAATAATCTAATACAGCTTCACTGTCCAGTTCATGCTGGTATTTGGAGATTGGATTTCTAAACTCAATAATGGATGAATTTTTCATGAGAAAAATGAAGATAAGTTAAGATTTTTAGAATCTTATCAGAGTTAAAATTAATTCAAATTTTAAAAAAATATAATTTCATCGTTAATTTTCATATGTGGCTTTATTCACATTTACCATATCGTCCTCATTTTTTAAGTGATGAATTGTCTTTTGAATAACAGAATATGCTCTGCTTTCTGATAAAAATTAATCATCTTCATCGAATATCAAAGCATTGTTATGACCACATTTATCCAAAAACCAGAACAGCAACTTCAATTAAAAAAATTAACGGGGCGTATCGGCGCAGAAATCTCAGAAATCAAATTGAGTGCAGAGCTTGATAAAAACACAGTTCAATTTTTATATGATGCTTTACTCGAACACAAAGTGCTTTTTTTTCGTGGACAACATCATTTGGATGATATCGAACAAGAAAAATTTGCCGAGTTGCTCGGTACACCAGTTAAACATCCAACTGTACCAGCAGTAGATGGTACGGCATTTATTTTTGAACTAGATTCACAAAAAGGTGCTCGAGCAAACTCTTGGCATACCGATGTCACATTTGTAGATGCATATCCTAAAATTAGTATTTTGCGTGGTCTCACCATTCCAGAAACAGGCGGTGATACCACTTGGGCAAATACCGAAACAGCTTATGAAGACTTACCTGAAAGCCTGAAAGATTTTGCTGAGCAGTTGATCGCCATTCATTCTAATGAATATGATTACGGTGGACCCAAACAAAATGTCGAACCAGAACAACTCGAAAGACTGAAAAAAGTTTTTGTATCTACTAAATACGAGACAGAGCATCCCGTAGTCGTCATTCATCCAGAAACTGGTAAGAAGAGTCTATTACTTGGGCATTTTTTTAAGCGACTAGTTGGTTTTAGCCAAAGTGATTCACAGCTTTTATTTAATATTTTGCAAGACAAAGTAACCCGACCAGAAAATACCGTGCGCTGGCAATGGCAGGAAGGGGATGTGGTCATTTGGGATAATCGATCTACACAACATTACGCAGTTAATGACTATGGCGATCAACATCGGGTCGTTCGAAGAGTTACGCTGGCTGGAGAAGTAACCACTGGTGTACACGGTGTAAAAGGAAAGACAATATTGCCGGTAGATTTATCGCCTGAACAATTTGAGAAAGCTAAACTGGATGCTGTTTTAAATTCAAATTAAAAATAATTTTAATTCTCAGCATGTTGCGAATCACAACGCTAACATGCTGTAGATCGATTGTTGAGATCATACATGGCTACATTGTCTAAAAGTAAACACTGGATATGGTGGCTTGCAACACTAATTTTAGTCGTATTGCTTTTGCTTATATTCAAACCTACAAGCACATCTTCAAATGTTAAAACGCAACCATACAAAGTAACAACCATCCGTATAGCGGTTCCAGATTTAACGAGTAGTGAACGACACAGTAGTGGAACACCATTAGTAGATCATTTATATTTGAATCGCTTGCTTGAAAATGCGTTTGCAAAAAAAAATATTAAGATTGAATGGCAATTTTTTAAAGGTGCAGGGCCTGTCATCAATGAAGCCTTAGCCAATAAACAGTTGGATTTTGCATTTTTGGGAGATCTTGCTGCAATAATTGGAAAATCAAATCAAATTGATACAACATTGTTAATGGCCACTGGGCGAAATATAGATGCGTATTTGGGTGTTTTACCCAATAAAGGTTATAGCCGTCTTGAAGACTTAAAAGGTAAGCGTATTGCGATTTTTCAGGGAACTGCCATGCAATTATCGTTCGATCAATATATCGAACGCCATGGGTTTACTGAAAAAGATTTTCGTATTATCAACTTGGATCCTGCTGCAGTCAATGCTGCACTGGCAGCCAAACAAATTGATGCAAGTTGGGGATTGATGTCTATTCTTGCACTTGAGCAACAAGGTATTGTCGAAATACCTGTGAGCACGCAAAATCAGCAGGATGGGGCAGGTACCATTCAATCTGGTCTTATTGCTCGTAGTGAGTTTGTTCGAGAACATCCTGAAATTGTTCAAACGTTTGTCAATACAGTTTTGCAATCGGCGTACTGGGTTTCCCAAGCTCAAAATAGAAACAGTGCAATTCAACTGGTCACTCAAAATGCAGGATTACCGAACAAACTCTACGAATTGAGTTTAAAAAATAAGACATTTAGCACGGTATATTCGCCATTGTTAGATGGCTATTTTATTGAACATCTTCAACAAGGCGTTAAATCAGCACTAAATGCAAAGCTGATCAAACGTCATGTTGATGTCAAACAATGGCAAAATCCTGAATTTTTGAATAGAGGGCTTCAACAGTTAAATTATACAACTGTCTGGACAGCACAACCTAGTAAATAAAGTAAAGTAAGAGCTTGGCTACTTGTCAAGTTCTTCATTTACTTGACCATAAATTAACAGGGTGAAAACACCTGTACCACCTAAAATATTACCAAGCGTGGTTGGAAGTAAGAACTGAAAACAAAACTCACTCAGAGAAACCTGACCTTGCCAAACCAAATACGCAACTTCAACAGAGCCAACAACTACATGGGTAAAATCACCTAAACCAATCAGATAGGTTAATAAAAAAATCAATAAAATCTTATTGTTAACAGAAGGCAACATCCAAACTAGTGCAGCAATGAGTAAACCAGACATTGTACCTTTAAGAAAGTTTTCCCAAGCAGAAAATGAAGCAACATGATGCGCAATCTCATTTAGTGCATGATCCACTTCAGGCGTAAATAGTGCTGTTGTGAGAAAAAATAGACTCGATAAAAAAGTTCCGACCACATTGGCAGTAATAACAATACTCCAAAGCCGACCCACGGCTTTAAGTTTTGCGAAGCTAAAGGGTTTAAATAACGGAATGACGGTTGTGATGGTATTCTCTGTGAAAAGCTGCATGTGTCCTAAAATTGCAATAATAAATCCGATGGTATATCCAATATTAGTGACTAAATCTTTCCAAACTGCATCTACTGGTAAATAAGAACCAATTACAGCTTTAAACACGAAGGAAAAACTCATGACTAATCCAGCTGTGATACCAGAGAAGATGAGTGCATTTAACGGACGACTCAATTCTTCAACACCATCACGACGGATAATTTCATAGACCAGTCGTGGTGATAATTTTTCTTGTTCCTCAGTTGGTCAGCGCAATTGTTGAAGCGTTTCAATTAATAGAGTAAACCAAAAAATAAGAAATTACGTGAGGAAATTAGAACGTATAGATCACAGAAAACTCTAGGATAATAAAATACATATGATTTCGCATAATGTCTTGCGATTATGTTATTTGCATCACACTTTTATAAATAAAAAAGCTATGTTATCAACAACATAGCTTTTTTGTTTTTGTCAAAGTTGCGACAATCGCAAGATGCACAGTGATGCATTTAACATCAATCTTCATTATGCGAAATCGAGGTGCGAATGAGGGAGGGAGGAGGGATGACGACCGACCGATTGAGCAATTCGATTTATGCATTTAGACGGGGCACACTACTATCTAATAGAATAGTGTGCCTGACTATTCAAAGTTTTTTTGCATTTCTGCTGTGAGCTATATATAACGGAGCTTTTAGAGAAGATGAGAATCAATCGCAACACCCCCAATATTTGATTGTTTTTTAATCATTATCTCTCATTAGTTCTTTACTTTTATGATGAATTATCAATGCTTTCATCATTTCTTTTGCCTGTTCTCTTTCACGACCCTTAAATTTTTCAATTTCTCTCGCCAGTATTTGAATATCTGTATTTTTATTAGTTTCTTCATCATCAAATAACACCATATCGGCTGTTACGCCTAATGTTATTACTATTTTCTTTAGATTCGTTGCTGTTGGATCTGCTTTATCACTCAGTATGCTGTAAATCGTTGATGCAGGTACTTTAGATAATTGTGCTAGTTCTTTGCCAGTTATGCCTAATTTATCGCATAGCTTTTTGATGTTTCGACCTACTGACATCCTATAATCCTGTAATAAAGCCTAATTTATTAATACTTTATTGTATTTCATTACGATTTATTGTTTTTTGTTATTGTTCATTACGATATTTTGCTTTATATTTCGATTAAATGTAATTCCAATACGATTTATCGTAATTGAATTTGGGGCATATCATGAACAAAGAACAAGCATTAGCCAGAGTAAATCGTTATTTACAAGAAGCTTCGGAAGCATCTTCTGACAATCTTAAATATATGTATTTAGGTCGTGCTCAAGGTTCACTTTCTGTTTTTTATCAGATGGATGTTATTTCATTTGAAGATTATGAATTTTTCACTGATCAGCTTAATGCGTTGATCTAATTATGCTCGATTTCTTCCGTTTAGCGATTCCGATCATTTCTACGCATGTACGTAGCTTTGATAATCACCATCATTTTAATGGTGATATTCGCGACTTCGGTGTTCGTGCTGCGACTAGACATGTATCTAAGGACGATGACGGCAAGACAATAACAGGGGAGTTGTATCACCCGTATGAGTCGCTTCCAAGCGATTACACAGACATGGCAATGAAGTTCTATACCAATACCATGAATGCCACGCCATACGTTGAGATTAAAGGCTCTCCATTGAAGTTGCTCCAGGGGCATAACGTGTATGGCTTTGAATGTATGCGTTTGGCTGCTATTCACATGCTCGGTATGCTTACAGATGCATTCCCATTGTTATTGCCAATACTTGATTTTGATAACATCGAAGTCCTTTGCCTTGATACGACTTATATCTTTCGTTTACCACACCAGAACATGGTACAGCCAACTTTGGACTATATGGCCAATCTTGCTTCTGGGCATCGTAAAGCCCGCGAAGTCAAATATTCAAATTACATTAGTTGGGGCAATGATGGTGCTAGTGTTCGCCCTAAAGCCTATGGCAAATTCGAAGAAGTCAAAGCCCAATTAAACAAGATCCAGAAATTGGCAGATAAGGGCTGTATGCGCTCTAAATCGCTTGTTTGCGCCATGCATGATGCCTTGCCATTTTCAAATGCAGTCCTACGTCTTGAAGGACGTATTACCAAGACTTACCTGACTAAAAACGGGTATCCATCAAATTTATGGGAGCTAATCAAGCTCCAAGAACAACAGCCAGAATTACTGCTACGACTCTGGCACGTAGCGTTTGACCCGATTTTAGATACTATGAAGGGTAAATATATGAATTTTTCAAATGATGGACAGTTACTTGAAGTCCTTAAATCTCAATTGGTTACTTACAATATAAAGACTGGTAAGCCCAGTTATACCAAAGCTGCTAATGCTTTTAAGTTCTATTCATTAATTCGTCAGTCTGGATTAAATGAAACTAAACAGCTCTATAGCGAAGCCCAGTTTTATAAATGCCTTAATTCTTTAATTGAAGCTGGCATCAGCAAATCACATCTCCAGAACCTACATAAAAATCCGAACGGCAAGGTCATTCCGTTTGTTCGTCTGTTTGAACTCAAGATGTGCGATCAGTTGCCATCGAATTATCAGATTCCAGTTTCACCATATGCCGAACGTTTCGGCTTAGTTGCCTGAGGAGGCTTTGACCATGCAAGTCCAATTTAATACACGCACAATTTTGCCATCAGTTTATCGCTCTGAGAAAGACGGTAAAGAACGAGCATTTTTATCAACTACTGTATTTTCACCAGTTCGCTATAACTTAACCCCAGCAGCTGGCGTTATGCCTATTGAACAGATCCAGGCTGTATTGGAAGAATGTGCTGACAATGCACAGGAAGTAGAAATTCAATTTGTAGAACAACAAACCAAGTTTGGTGCACAGATGCAGATATTCAGTGTTAAGCCAGTTCCAAAGAAAAACCCTTAGTTATCAAAGGCTTAAAATATATAACTTCGTATAATGTATATTATGTTAAATGGAATATCCAAGACTGTGGCCTACACAACATGGTTTGTTGCCACAGCTCAGTAACATAATATAAGTTATGCAGAAATCCTTAGACTAATATATCTATAACTACAAATAAATTCGAATTATAGTTTTACAACAACTCTCCCTCGAATTTTTCCATCTAAAATATCATTTGAAATATTTAAAGCTTCTGTTAACTGAATTTCAGTCGTTACTGTTTCCAATTTCGTTTGATCTAATTCTGTAGCTAAACGTTTCCATGCTTCTTTTCTTAATTCAATTGGTGCCATAACACTATCAATTCCATATAAGGTAATCCCTCTCAGGATAAATGGAGCAACTGTCGCTGGAAAGTCCATTCCACCTGCCAAGCCACACGCAGCGACCGCACCACGATATTTTGTACTAGCACATGCATTGACTAAAGTTTGGCTTCCAACAGTATCAATCACACCAGCCCAAATTTCTTTGTTTAATGGCTTTCCTTGTGAAGATAATTCAGCGCGATCAATAATTTCATTTGCACCTAAATAGGTTAAATACTCTGACTCTTGAGGTCGACCAGTTGAAGCTGTAATCTCATAACCAAGATGGTTCAAAATAATAATCGCAATACTACCGACACCACCATTTGCACCTGTTACTAAAATTTTCCCATCACTTGGTTTAAGGCCATGCTTTTGCAAAGCCATAACACACAACATTGCGGTATAACCTGCTGTACCAATAATCATGGTATCTTTAAAAGAAAAAGCAGAAGGTTTCTGTATAAGCCAATCGCCTGAAACAGTCACTTGTTCAGCTAGGGCTTGTTGAGAATTAACAAACTTTACTGGTTCATTTATAATAATGGCATGGAAAGATACATACTTACTGATGCCCAATGGGCAAAAATGGAACCACTTTGTCTAGGTAAAGCCACTGACCGAGGTCGTAGTGGTAAAGATAATCGATTATTTTTAGAAGCTGTACTATGGATTGCTCGCACAGGTAGTCCATGGCGTGATTTACCCCCTCATTTTGGTAAATGGAATACGGTCTTTAAAAGATATCGAGACTGGGTTAAAGCAGGCGTATTTGAAACTATTTTTGCAGCTATAAATGAAGATGTTGATTTGGAATATGCCATGATTGATGGAACAATCGTTAAAGTTCATCGACATGGTCAAGGTGCAAAAGGGGGACATTAAATCAGTCTATAGGTAAATCACGAGGTGGAATGACATGTAAAATTCTTGCCCTAGTAGATAGTCTAGGCAACCTCATTAAGTTTCGATTGATGCCTGGTCAATATCATGATTTAGCAGAAACTCGACCTTTAATTGAAGATATTGATTTTCAAGCATTACTAGCAGATAAAGCTTTTGATGCAGATTGGCTCATCCAAGAACTTGACGAGCGGAAAGTGAAAGTGGTTATTCCACCAAAATCTAATCGTAAAGTAGCAAGAGAGTTTGATACCTGTATGTATAAATGGCGTCATCTCATTGAAAATTATTTCTGTAAGTTAAAAGAATTTAAACGTATAGCGATGCGTAGTTGTAAAACAGATACGAGTTTTAAAGCCATGATCCAGTTGTGTGCGAGTTTAATTAACTTTAGGTAATTCTCAACACACCCTAGTGTTGAATATTTAACTTCAACTCTAACCTCTCCTTCTTCTAAAGTCTTTGATGCAATCTCTGTAATTTTTGATGTGTAACCTGCATCATCTTTATTAATTACGATACCTTGATTAATTACGATACCTTGGTACATAGAATTTCCTCTCTATTTAATTAGACTGCTTGTCTAGAATTAATTAAAAAACAAATACAGACGTCTGCATTTATTTTTTAATTAAATTTTTACGTGATTTTGTTGTTTTACAGCTAAAGTAAACAAGCGATAAAATGCATCTAAGGGACTTGTTGATTTGACCAAACGTGCTCTAAGAACTGCACCTTCCCACCCAATCCAAAACTGATAAGCAGCTTCATCACAATCAGTTACGCTATATTGTAAATTTGACCGATATAAAGAATCTGAAACCAGTTTCTCCCATACCTTAAAGATACTTTCAATTCGAGCGATGATCTCTGGTGGCAAATACGAAACTTCTTGTCCTAAGTTACCTAAAATACAACCTCGTTTAAAATCATATTTTTCCAGTTTTTCACCGGCATCTTTTACAAAATTTTGCAGTCTTTCTAATGGGGAAAGATCAATTTGACTTAAAAACTTATTCAACCGCTTCACAAAATAAAGCTCATAAGTATCTAGAACTTCTAAAATAAAAGCTTCTTTATTTGCAAAATAATGATAGAAAGATCCTTTAGGAACTTGGACTGATTTCATGAGATCGTCCAAGCTCATAGCATTCATTCCACGTTCGGTTAGTAACTCGATACCTCGGCGGATTAACACTTCTTTAGTGTCTGCATAGTTACAACCGTGTTTGGTTGGTCGACCACGTGGTCTTTTGGGTAAGGAAGAATAATTCATAAAATAAAAATAGACTATGTGACTAGAAATATCAACAATAAAATTATTTGATTGAAATTTTATCTAAATAGCATCTGTTTCTTTTCTGGGAGAACTTAATTTTTATGTAAATGTACTCAAAAATTCTATAAGTTTATGAATTCATTTTTGAGAAGCTCTAATTTTCTATATTAATTACGTTTAAATTTCAAACCTCTCATTTTTCTATTCGCTCGGGTTATAATAATAGCCTTCCCAAATATGATTGATCTATTATGAACGCCTCCAATGACCCTCTACACGGCAAAAAACTTGCTGACATTCTGGATGAATTATTGGATTACTATGGTGGCTTTGAGGGTTTGAGTCGTAAAATAGAAATTAGATGTTTTTGTATAGATCCAAGTGTTAAGTCATCATTACGATTCTTACGTACTACTCCATGGGCGCGTGAAAAAGTTGAAAGCTTATATTTGTATGTCTTACGCCAAAAAGCCAAACAGAAATTGTAATTATCAGAATTCTAATGCCTTCACTGATCTATTTGTAACAATGTCTCAGCAACGTGAATCTCCACAATCATCATTCACGTTGCCAAGCATTCAAAACGACATAGTGCGTGTTTTGTATTAAGGTCGAGATAAGTCAGTTTTTGTTGTATTGTTTATAGTTGCTTTAGTAGAACGAATAGATAACTTGTCACGCTTCATAAAGCAAGTACAGAAAATCGCAAATATTGCCATAACTATAATATAGTTAATAATTAAATGAGGACTTCCCTCGCCTATACTCAAAAGCTTGGTCGCAATTAAAGGTGCTAAGCCTCCACCAATAACGCCAGCAAACTGCACAGAAATTGAAATACCACTATAACGGATTTCAGTTGGAAATTGTCGAGCAAACAACTGAGATTGCGGTGCGTACATGAGTGGGAAAACCACACCAATCGCCAATACAATTGCAAGCCAAACCAGAAAAGGATCTTTGGTATCCAACATACTGAAAAATGGATAACAGTAGAGTGCGAGTACCAATAAGCCAGACATAAACATATTTCTTTGGCCTACCTTATCAGATAGATGTCCAAATAAAGGAGTCATTATCATGATCAAGCCACCTCCACAAATTGTGGCAAATAGAATATCTTGACGCGCAATTCCAAGTTTAGTAGTGGTATAGGCAAGTGCGAAGGTAGAAGCTATGTAGAACCATGCATTTTCAGCAGCACGGGCAAAAATAATGGTAAGAAGTTCTTTAGGATGATTTTTAAAAACCTGCAAAGCTGGTACTTTAATTTCTTTTGCCTGATCCTTCACTTTTTCAAAATCAGGTGATTCGGGTACTTTGACTCTTATATACCAACCCACACCGAGTAGAACGATACTTACCAGAAATGGGATTCTCCAGCCCCAACTAAATAATGCAGCTTCTGGTAGCATTGATACCAGCCCTAGAGCAATTGATGCAAGCATGAGTCCACCACCGGCACTGGCTTGAGGTAAGCTTCCCCAAAATCCTTTGCCGCCTTCAGGTGCGTGTTCAACTGCCATTAAAACTGCGCCACCCCACTCTCCTCCCATAGCCATGCCTTGAATAAAACGCAGTATCACCAGACACACTGTTGCCCAGTAACCGATACTTTCATAGGTAGGTAATAGACCAATCAGCACAGTGGGAATACCCATCATTATTAAGGTAGTTAATAACATGGCTTTACGGCCAATTTTGTCTCCGAAATGACCAAATACAATTCCTCCCAAAGGTCGACCAATAAAACCGACGGCATAAGTGGCAAATGCAGCCATCACTCCCATTAATGGATCTAGATTTGGAAAAAACAGTTTGTTAAAAATTAACGCAGCCGCAGCACCGTAAATGAAAAAGTCATACCATTCGATGGTTGTTCCCACCATACTCGATATACCCGCCAGACGATGTGAAGGCTTTTTACTTTGAGCAGATGATTCTTGTACGTATTTCATTGTTATTTATCCCTCTTATTCTTTGAGCTGTGTCATCCATGACTCGCTTTGTTATTTAAAATAAATTCCATCTATTTTTAACAAAGTGAATCTTTATGTTGCTTACTCCATACTGGCCAGAATTTTTCCAGTGTTTTTTTAAATTCGGTATTATCAGTTTGCCACTTCGGATTTTTGTCTTTATCGACAATCAATGCTCTTACGCCTTCAATAAAATCTCCTTGCTGTAACCAGATATCCTGCAAGCCGCGTTCTAACTGCATACATTTTTCAAGCGAAAGATTTTGACCAACCTGCTGTAACTTCAAACTGATTTGTTTTGCCATTTCAGGACGTTGCTCTAAAATCGCTTGCATTTTCTTGATCCAGTCCTGATGAAGAGTATCGTTGGCATCGGCTAAGCCCTGCTCAATTTCATTAATGTCAGGATAAGAAAAATACTGATTAATCAGATCGATATGTTGTTGTAATTCGCTTTCTTGCGGATGAGTGATAAATGAGCTAATGATGGTTCGGATTTCTACCGGATTGAGAATGGGTGCAACACTTAATGCGTGTTCTAGCGCGACAAAATGCTCACTTGGCACATGATAATCCACCAGATCCAGATATAACGCATCACTACTACTGATCTGTGCTCCAGTGAGCGCCATATAGACACCAACTTCATCGAGTCTGGATAGAAAATAAGTCGCCCCAACATCCGGGAAAAAGCCAATCGCCGTTTCCGGCATAGCGAAACGCGATTTTTCACTGGTAATTTTGATATGACAGGCCTGAGCAAGCCCAAAGCCACCACCTAGCACATAGCCATCCATCATGACGATGACAGGTTTTGAATAATTACGTATTGTACTGAGCATGGTATATTCAGTAGCAAAAAAATCTTGGTATTGCGTGTTTCCAGCCTGATAACTGTCATACAGATAGCGTATATCACCTCCTGCGCAAAATGCTTTCGCAGCATTGGATTTGATGAGCACAGCTTGTACTTGCGAATCCTCTCGCCATTGATCGAGCTGCGCCTGAATACCACGAATCATCTCTAGAGTTAAAGCATTTAAATGGCTACTACGGTTTAAACTTATAATGCCTAAAGCACCTTCGTTTCGAATTTCCAAATCGTCATGATCATTCATTATTTTTTCCTATTCGAATATTTATTATTGATGGGTAAATTTGGCAGGACGTTTTTCCACAAAGGCCTGCATGCCTTCTTTTTGATCATTACTGGCAAAAATGGAATGAAAAACACGCCGTTCAAAACGTAAGCCTTCAGCCAAGCTGACTTCAAAGGCTCGATTGATCGATTCTTTAATCATGAGCAGAGCTGGCAAAGATTTTTCAGCTATTTTTTCTGCCGCTTGTAAGGTTTGTGGTAAAAGTTCTTCTCTGGTAAATACTCGCGCCACCAAGCCGCTTTGCTCTGCCTCTTGTGCGCCCATTTGCCGTGCAGTCAAACACATCTCCATGGCTTTGGCCTTACCAATGGCCAGAGTTAAGCGCTGAGTACCACCAATACCGGGTAATACGCCTAAAGTGACTTCTGGCAGACCAAATTTTGCATTATCGGCACAGTAAATAAAGTCACACATCAGTGCCAACTCACAACCACCACCTAAGGCATAACCACTGACTGCGGCAATAAGAGGCTTACGACGCTGAGCAATTCGATCGGCCAGACTAAAAAAATCATCGAGATAAATATCTGGAAAAGTTAAATCGGCCATTTCTTTAATATCGGCACCGGCAGCAAAGGCTTTTTCCGAACCTGTAATCACGATACATCCGATCGTTGTGTCGTTTTCAAGCTGATCCAGCGCTTGATTGACTTCAATAATCAGTTGGTTATTGAGTGCATTAAGTGCCTTGGGCCGATTTAATGTGATCAGTCCGACACCATTTCTTTTTTCGAATAAAATCGTTTGCCATTGCATGATGAAAATCCCTTTTTATTTGTTATAAGCTGCGTGCAATTACCAAGCGCTGAATATCGCTTGTCCCTTCGTAAATCTGACAAATTCGGGCATCACGATAAATGCGTTCTATTGGAAAATCCTTTAAATATCCATAACCACCAAAAATTTGTAAGGCTTTAGAACAAACTCGTTCAGCCATTTCCGATGCAAATAATTTGGCCATGGAAGCTTCGGTTAAACAGCTTTCACCGGCTTCTTTTTTTCGTGCAGCAAAATGAACCAGTTGACGCGCCGCCTCGATCTCGGTGGCCATACTGGCCAGCCTGAAAGAAATGGCTTGTTGCTCAATAATGGCTTTACCAAACGCTTCGCGTTCATGTGCATAGCGTGTGGCTTCTTCCAAGGCAGCTCTAGCCAAACCGACTGCTTGTGCAGCAATACCAATCCGACCGCCTTCCAGATTGGCAAGTGCAATTTTCAGTCCTTCGCCTTCTGCCCCTAATCTTAAGCTTTCATGAATTCGCACATCGGTTAAAGCAATCTGACAGGTATCTGACGCATGTAAGCCTAATTTTTCTTCGACTCGTATCACTTCATAACCAGGGGTATCGCGAGGTACCAAAAATGCACTCATTCCCTTTTTGCCTGCTGCCGGATCAGTTACTGCAAAAACAATAATTACGCCGGCGTTATTTCCGGAGGTAATAAATTGTTTGGCACCATTAATCACATAGTGATCGCCGTCTTTTATTGCACGGGTCTTAATTGCAGCAGCATCTGAACCAGTGTGTGGTTCGGTCAAGGCAAAAGCACCGATCATTTCACCTTGGGCCAGCGGCTTTAAATATTGTTGCTTTTGTTGTTCTGTTCCAAATTTATAAATCGGTACACAACCAACCGAATTATGCACACTCATAATGGTAGACGTTGCGCCGTCCGCTGCTGCAATTTCTTCTAAAGCCAACACATACGCTAGCGTGCCAGTATCAGAGCCGCCCCATTGTTCTGGAATAAGCATTCCTAAAAATCCCAATTCACCCATTTGGGCTAGTGTACTTTTAGGAAATATACTTTTTTGGTCCCAATCGCTTGCGTATGGTTTGATCTGTTCTTGAGCAAAATCTTTTGCCATGTTTTGAATCAGTTGCTGTTCTTCCGTAAATTGCATAGAAGAGTATCCTTTAATTTTAATTTTTTAATATTGCTTAGGCTATTTAGGCGGTTTGTGAATGTGATTTATTCAATTCTTGATTACGTAACAAGAAACGCTGAATTTTTCCACTTGGCGTTTTTGGAAGTTCAGTTACAAATTCAATCAAACGTGGATATGCATGTGCAGACAACCGTTTTTTGACGAATAAGCTTAATTCCTGTTGTAATTCGGCTGATGCAGTATGGTGATGAGCCAAAATCACAAATGCTTTAATAATTTCAGTCCGCTCTAAATCAGGTACGCCAATTACCGCTGCTTCAATCACGGCGTCGTGTTCAAGCAATGCACTTTCGACATCGAATGGCCCCACCCGATACCCTGAGGTCGTAATAACATCATCGCTACGGCCAACAAAACTCATACTGCCATCGGCATGGATTTCAGCCGTATCGCCTGTTAAATAATATTGTCCAACAAAAGGTGATTTTCGGCTTTCTTCGTAGCCTGAAAACCACATCATTGGAGACTGGGCGATATCAATTGCCAAAATACCCGGAACATCAGTAGCTAGTTCATTCCCCTGCTCATCTATAATCGCAATTCGATAACCCGGGCTAGCAAAGCCTGCCGAACCCGAACGAACGGGATGCGCTAGCGCATGATGGTTACATACCACCATTCCGACTTCAGTTTGACCATAATGATCATAAATCGGCACATCTAGTACCTCTTTAAACCAGCGAATGACTTCAGGATTTAAAGGCTCTCCCGCACTACTCACCACACGCAACTTACCGCGAAGCTGGGCCATTTGTGATGGATCCGCTGCCATCATCATCCGATAGGCAGTTGGGGCACCCGCCAAATTGGTGATGCCATACTCATGAATAACATCGCATACACTTTCGGCATTGAAACCACCTTCATAAAACAGTGTTGAGTGCCCGAGCAATAAAGGCCCTGTAATGGCGTAATACAACCCATAGGCCCAACCAGGATCTGCAATGTTCCAAAAAATATCATCTTGGCTCAGGCCAATTGCATTTTTCATATAATCACCAAAAGCGATCAGCGCTTTTAGCGGCACTTTTAATGGCTTAGCTGGCCCTGTGGTGCCCGAGGTAAACATGAGCAAAAATGGATCATTGATACTCAACATTTCAAGTTCGACGGTTTCTGTTTGTCGATTTAACTCACGCCAGAAGTCGAAATCTTGCGGATAATTTTGCGTGTGTAACTCTGCCTGCACGGTCACAATCGAAGGACAATTACTGATCTCAGATAATTTTTCACGATTAGCAAGATCTGTTACCACCAACTTGCTTTGCGCCAGTTGGATGCGATGCTCAATTGCTTTGGGTCCAAATGCGGTAAATAAGGGCTGATATACGGCGCCAATCCGCCAAGTGGCCAAAATAGTAATGATCAGCTCTGGTGTTCTTGGCAGTAAACCAGATACGCGATCGCCTTTACCCACACCCTGTGACTTTAAAAAGCTGGCAAATTGGGTCGAGTATTTTTTGAGTTCACGAAAGCTATATTGTTCTTTACGGCCATCTTTCGCATACCAGTACAAAGCAATCGCGTCAGAATCGGCATGCCGGTCACAGCATTCATAGCACGCATTTACTGCCTGCATAGAACCAGATAGATACTGCTTTGCTACCGTCTCTAAATTAAAATTTTCAATTGTTTTTTGATAATCGAACATATTCAACCTCAGCCTGAGTTTATCGTTATTACTGACAAGTTATTTTGATGAAGCGAATCCTTGCTTCATTGAATCATGGTGTGCTTTAAGTGGGTGTCGTGGTGTATTGATGCATAATGCTGGAAAAGTCCAGATGAGCATGACCGTCTTGACATAACTTTTGATAAAGTTGTTGTACCATGCTACCCAGCACCACAGGTTGCGCAGCCTGTTGAGCGGCATCGACTGCCAAGCCCAGATCTTTGAGCATCAGTTGCGCGGCAAAACCATCCGTATAACCACGTGAAGATGGCGCATTGGCGCAAATATCCGGCCATGGATTATAGATTTCAGAGCTCCAGCAACGTCCAGTTGAACTATTGATCACACCGGCCAGCGCCTGTGGATCCATACCCAGTTTTGCTCCGAGCGCCATCCCTTCTGCCACGGCGGTCATGGAAATGCCTAAAATCAGATTATTACAGATTTTGGCGACCTGTCCTGTTCCTACAGCACCACAATGCACTAGATTTTTACCCATACAGCTCAGAGGCAACTTGACCGCTTCAAAGGTGGCTTCATCGGCACCTATCATGAAAGTCAAAGTGCCATCTTTTGCGCCTAAGGTACCACCCGATACAGGTGCATCACACACTCGGATCTGTTTAGCCTGAGCAGCGGCGGCAATCTCTTGAATTGTTTGCGGATCGATCGTACTGCTGTCGATACATAGACTACCGGCTTGAAGTACTTGCAAGATGCCGTGTTCACCAAGATAAACATCACGAACATGTTTAGCTGCGGGTAGCATAGTAACCACAACTTCTGCATGCTGAGCAGCGTCTTGCGGATGATCACAGACTACGCCACCCGCTGCTGCAAAATGATCTAGTGCTGTTTGACTTAAGTCATAACCAAACACTTGATGACCTGATTTGAGCAGATTTTGTGCCATGGCACCGCCCATGTTCCCCAAACCAATAAATGCGATCTTCATACTATCCCCCTTAGCGCAAACTAATCGTTGTATTTACACCACTGGTTTCTTGATCATCTTCAAACCATCGGCTCGTAATGGTTTTGGTTTGGGTATAAAACTGTACTGCCTGTTTACCGTAAGGCCCTAAATCTCCAAGCTTTGAACCACGTGAACCGGTAAAGCTAAAAAAAGGGACTGGCACAGGAATTGGAATATTAATGCCCACCTGACCGATATCAATCTGATGCTGGAATATACGCGCTGTATGGCCATTTTGAGTAAATAGACCAACACCATTACCAAAAGGGTTGGCATTGATCAGTGCGATCGCCTGTTCCAACGCTTCAACATGCATGATGGCAAGTACAGGACCAAATACTTCTTCCTGATAAATTCGCATATCGGTAGTGACCTGATTAAAAATCGTTGGGCCAACAAAGTTACCCTGCTCATATCCAGACACCTGCACATCACGCCCGTCCAGTAACAGTTTTGCGCCTTGTTCAATGCCACTATTGATCAGATCAATCACACGCGCTTTAGCACGGGTAGAAATGACTGGCCCCACATCGGTATTTGGTTCATGTCCGGCATTAACTTTCAATGTTTTAGCTTTATTGACAAGTTCGTCAACCCAATGCTGGGCTTCTCCTACCATGATGGCCACAGAAAGCGCCATACAGCGTTGTCCTGCTGCACCAAACGCTGCACCTACTAAAGCATTTAATGTTTGTTCTTTATTGGCATCTGGCATGACCACAACATGGTTCTTTGCACCCATCATCGACTGTACACGTTTGCCATGCTGACCAGCCAGTTGATAGACATGCGTACCCACAGCAGTCGAACCCACAAAAGAGATGGCTTTAATATCACGATGAGTACACAGCAGATCGACGACTTCTTTACCACCATGTACCACATTCAGTACACCAGCAGGTATACCAGCTTCAATTGCCAGCTCTACAAGCATCATGGTCGATAACGGATCTTGTTCTGAAGGCTTCAAAACAAAGGTATTTCCACACACAATCGCCATTGGAAACATCCATAGTGGAATCATGGCCGGAAAATTAAATGGTGTAATCCCCGCACACACACCAAGCGACTGCTGTACGGTATAGGTATCGACACCACGTGCAACACCTTCTATATACTCTCCCATTTGCAAAGTACCAATCGAGCAAGCATGCTCGACAACTTCAAGACCACGCTGAATATCTCCTTCGGCATCGGCCAAAGTTTTTCCTTGTTCTGCTGTCAACACTTGGGCAATACTTTTTAAGTTATTGCGAATCAGATCTTGGAGCTTGAGCATAATACGCATACGTGCCTGAATAGGCGTTTGGCGCCAACTGGCCAAAGCATTTTGTGCAGCTGCAATCGCAGCATTGACTTCTTCGGCTGTCGCAAAAGGCACTCGTCCTAAAACTTCTTGTGTCGCTGGATTGACAATATCTTGCCAATGGCTTGTTGTTGACTCGACAAATTCACCATTGATCAGTAGTTTTGCTGTGGTGAATCCGGTACTTTGCTGTGGATGATGAATCGCGTTCATGATCGCTCCGTGCTTGTTTGTTATTGTCGTTGTAATCGCCTTTACTGGCTTCTTTAACGCATTTTTTTACGCTGTTTCAGCAGACTAACAAAGAACACTTTGACCACCAATAGAAATTGATGCACGATGATTGTGCAAATATGCACAGGGATTTAACAGGATGTTAAATAAAAAATGAAAGTAGATTGGGATCATTTACGCTTTTTTTTGGTTTTGGCACGCGCGAAAACACTGACCAATGCGGCTCGTCTAATCGGGGTTGAACACAGTACAGTGGCACGGCGTATTCAGGCGCTAGAAAGCACTTTAGGAACACAGCTGTTTAAACGTGAAGCCACTGGTTATGAGCTTACCTCTGAAGGTTTGGCGTTGGTACCACGTGTGGAGCAGATGGAACAATCTTTCATTCAGATAGAAAAACGCCATGACCCGCTACAGGGCCGGGTGCGTATTGGAGCACCCGAAGGTTTCGGTACGGCATTTCTGGCGGGTTTGTTGGCCGAGTTTTCAAAACATTATCCGTTACTGACCATCGACCTCATACCGGTACCAAAAACAATTAAACTTTCACATCGTGAAGCGGATATTGTCATTTCTATCGATCGCCCTAAATCTGGGCCATATATTATTACCCGGCTCACCAATTACTGTTTAAAGCTCTATGGTAGTCGGCATTATTTAGAGCAACATCCGCCTATTGAAAAGCTAGATGATTTACGACAGCATCGTTTTATCGATTATATTGATGACCTGGTGTATAGCACGGCGTTGTATTCGTTAGAACGTTTACCTCTGCAAGTGAGTGCTTGTTTTCGCAGTAACAGTATTTTGGCACAGGAAATTGCAGTGCGTGCTGGTGCTGGACTGGCCATTTTGCCAAGATTTCTGGTTCGTGATAAAACTGAATTGGTGGAGGTGCTGGGCGATCAGTTAAGTTTTTCTCATACGTTTTGGATGCTTACGCTGGTCGATTTACAACACGAACCCAGAATTAAGCTGGTATGGGATTTTTTACGTAAGCAGGCCGATGTACAGCAAGAACTTTTAATGGGCGGATAATCAGACGTACCCTATTCATAAAAAAGCGCCTTAATTGGACGCTTCTTGTTCATTAGAGTGAATTAGACTGGCTCTTTGAGACCTTCAATAATAAACACGCGGTAATTCGCCCCTTTAAGACGATGTTGTAACGCATCTTGATACTCTGGACTGTTATACCATTCACGTAAGGTCACGACCTTCACGTGCAAGTGGTGCCTTTTCTGCATACTGTGCCATTTGCTCAGCGTCTGAGGTGCTTTCACGGGTAAATACAACATAGGCAGACATTGAAAAGTCCTTATTTTAACAACTGAAGTTGTATTGTTTTAACTGAAAGGATCGGCTTTTGCCTAGTGCTTTTCAGTTAATGATACACAATAGAAAAAATATTTATCATTCGCTTACCCATAGAGACCAAAAGTTAAAGCTTTAGCGTGATTACCACTTATGCTTTAAACTATATCCCAATTTAAATGTACGTGATCCAAGATGGCCCAACACTTGCCAAACCCTCAAATCAACACAGAATTTTCTGGTATAGATCAAATTAAAGTCGTCAGCAATTTTGCAGACCTAATGAAAAGTCGATTCCACGGTGAAATGAATGCAGTTTGCTGGCACAGAGCATTGGTAGGTAATTTTCAAGAAATTGTTGAAAATCTTGAACTGAAAGACAATATCACCGAAGTGACACCCAAAGATCTTTGGGCACTCAATCTGTCTGCTCAGGGGAAATTGGCAAGAACGCTTATTTTAAATGACTTACAACAATTAACCGATGCGGGTGCATCGCCTACTTTGAACTTGCTTAAATGTTACGAACGTGACGAAGAGCTAGATTTTATTGCGACCGATGTCTATTCATATCATGTCGATCGTTCCCCTATTGAAACCGATACCATCTTATGCACGTACTATGGTCCGGCCAGCGATATTATATCTAATCATCAAGTACAGCAGAAAGTACGAATTCCGGAAATACGTGAAAAACTGAAGCAGCTTCATGATGGCCCAGCGTCGGAGTTTGAGCAATTTTTAGAAGAATATTTTTTTGACTTACACTATGCCGAACTGCCAAATGCTCAACCGATTCATCTGGGTTTAGGTCATCTTTGGCGCTTGGCAGTAGATCATCCAACGCAGCAGGCTTTACCTTGTGTTCATCGTGCTCCTATGGAGTATCCAGATCAGTATCGTCTTTTACTCATTTGCTGATGAAATAATCTTTTTCACCACATGATCATGGGTTGGCACCAAACCTGCTTTTAATCCTAAAGGTTTAAAAATCTTATCTAACACCGACTGCGTGAGTTTACCTTTATCCTGCTCGATATCGGTGAGCGTGCGCCGGCTGATACCCACCAGTTTGGCATATTGTTCTTGGGTGACGCCCAATACATTTTTTCTTAAATGCATTAACAGTTGCCCCAAGGTAATTTTACCCAACAGATACTGGGTATATAGGTCGATCAGGATCTGCTGACGATCTTGTGCTGGAGTATTCGGCTTCATAGCAGCTCCCAACGTTTTAGTTTCGCTTCGATATAGTCAAATGACAGAACAGGCATATCCACGATTTGCTGCGGTACGCCCTTATCGATCAAGCGTTGTTTAAGGTGTACGAGCTTGTGTGCCAAACGCTGCAATGTTTCAAAGGCAAGTTCAGGTGGGCACCATGGCGCCAATTTTTGCGTAATCAGTGCCCAGCGATATTCTCCGCCTTCTTCGTATGGGCTTCCCCACGTCGTCGAGCGAATAACTTGCTCTGGATCGGCTTTCATCGGCGCAAAATCATAAATAGGTGCCAATGTGATGCTGCCAAATTTCTTTAAAAATGAGGTATTTCGTCCGTGGTTGTCGGAATTACCAAAGATAATATTGAGTAAATCACGCTGTAACCACTCACACACAAAAGCGGAGCGATCAAAATTTGGATCAATCGAAGTTAAGATCGAACACAACTGCTCAATGACTTCAAAATGATTGAGATGGCTACCAGCTGATTTATTAAGTATTGAATAAACCGACTCAAGACCATACCGTTGCCAATACTCATTTTGCCATTCAGTGTCAAAGCGTGGTAACCATAAGGACGGATACTGACGACCTTCGATCAATTTCATGCGATTAACGTCAATGGTATCGAAGCCCAAATCGTGTAATTCGCGATAGTAATAATATTCTGCCCTTAAGATATTACAATCAATTTCACTACGATTATTCCTCGGGAATTTAACCAGATAGTATTGATCTGGCTGCTCAAAGTTTTGTTGATAGGTATCAATCCAGACCTGTTGTTCAGGCGATACACGAATTAAAAGCTTGGGCGCTTCACCACCTGCACCGGTAGCTCCACCACTAATGGCGCCCATCTGCTGCGCATATTCTAAAAAGTCGATATTGCGGTCGGCAACATCAGCTATAGTAAAATATCTAAGATGTAAGGTTGAATCTGGATTGAGAGGCTCAAGCGCATTTTTAATGCGTAAATTCCCAACAGGTGCAATTCCTCCTTTTTCAAGCAAGATGCTATCTTGCTCGGCTTGGGACAAACGTTGCAAATCGAGATAATTAACCCAGTAACGGCGCGCTGCACCTGATGGAACAATATCGTCTAGAAATCCAAACCAGCTTTTAGATTCATGTTTAATTAACAACTGTACAGGAAGTGAGAGACTACAGGCATGTTCATCGCGCTGCTCTAAATGCTGAAGTGCATAGTCGAGTTCATATTCCAGTTCACAGGCTCCTGCTACACCAAGCTGTGGCTGAAGCAATGTAAGCGTCGCAATATCTAACCACTGAGTATTTAGCAAGGCCTGTAATGTGAGTATTTTCATTTTATAAATGAGCAATTATTTTCTCAAAAATATCACAATAACAATTTAATGTGAATATATTTGCGCATAATTAAAACTTTAAAGCATTTTTGAGCAAATTTTTTCACAATTCTATTTATACAACATCATAAGGTACTCTACACATTTTTAGATTCAGTCTTAAGGTTAGACCTCTACGGCCAAGTACCAGTTTTTCCAAGAACTACTGCCACGTGTTGCAATGGGAACAGTCGGAATCAGCTTATCTTTTAAAATTTGAGTTTGTTCTACTGCTTTAGCTAAGCGCGCCTTGACTGAATGTATGCACTCCCGATCGCCAAATTCACAGCGATCCAGACTGGTGCCCCCACATGGCCCATTGGCCAGTCCTTTAGGGCAGGTTTCAGGGCAAATATACAGTGTATCGGCCAGACGACATTGACCGCAGCTTTCACAGCCAACCAATCGATGTTTACTGAATGATTCAGTTTTCAGTAACATCTTGGTCATTAGATGCGTATTCCAAAAGGCTGCCTTAAAAATAAAACGTCCAGCGTTTTTAGCCGGCTTAGACATAAACAAGGCATCGTGCATAAATTGCAAATGACGATACTTCACCACCTCAAGGCGACTCGGCTTTCGTGCACTTGGTAAGCGCTCGGGCTGTAACTCAAGCCCCGTTTGAATATGCCATAAGCGTTTATAATGCTGCTCTAGCGCAGCCAGATCCAAATGACGATACTCTTCAATATATTCAGCTAGGCGTGCTTGTTCATCTGGCTTATGGCAGGCAGACAAATGAACACCTGCAAAACCCAGTTGCTCACAAATTAATATCTGTAATGCACAGCGTGCATACACATGGGCTGTCTGTCCTGTTTGTTTTTCGTATTTAAGTACATTCAGCATATGCGGTGTAATTACAATACCCGCCACTTTATGCTTGATCATGTAATTGGCTCGCGCCAATGTTAGAGGCATCACACAGGCCACAATCTTTTGATCGTAATCATGGCTGGTTAAAAATGCTTTGGCCTGTTGAAGTGCTTTAATGTCGTAGCCGAGTTGGGTAATGATGAAATCTGCACCCGCTTTGAGTTTTTTATGAAGTTTTAAATACTGCGCATCGCGCTCTGCCTCGACATATTTAAATGGATTAAGCGCAACACCGATATGAAAACCACCAACATGTTGAGCGGCAGCCACGGCATTTACAGACTCTAAGTAGCGTGTACGGGGTCGACCATCGGTGCCGTCGCTGTGCGATTTGAGCTTATCTCCACTTAATAACAGCAGATTTTGAATATTGGCAGCTTTTGCTTGTGCAAGAAAAGCTTCGAAATCTTGTATATCACGATCTTTACCGGAAAAATGCAGCAATTTTTCCACAGCAGAATCATATGTACGACTCGCGTCTAAGGGTGCAAGATCATGGTCCGAATGAACACGATCTGCAAGTGCCATTACGGTGGGATAACCGGCAATTTCAGTTTGAAGCGGATGATATGGTGTCAATGACGTTAGGTATTCGACCAAAACACAAAACTGGCGTTGCTGAAAATAAGAAGCAAGTGATGACATGAAATCGCGTGTAGCAAAACATAACGTAAACAGGCTGCATAGTATACGCGATCTGGCTATGCAATCCAAAGCATCAGATCAATTGATACATGAAAGACATCATCCAAAATAAGCTTTAAAGCGTTGGTTAAGTTGATCATGTGCCAGTTCGACTGATTACTGGCACAAATCCTTTTCCAGGCACTGGTTGGACGTGCTTCGCACGAAGTGGAATTTTACAATGCGAACAAACCAAAACGGGTTTAAACACATGACCACATTCTTTATGAATATAATCTATAGGTGCGCCGTGACCTTGATCCATCCAAGTATTTCCCCATTGTGCCATGCTCATCAGGATTGGGTATAAATCGAGCCCTTTCTCGGTAAGTTTATATTCAAAACGTTTATTCGACGCGGTGTACGGTACTTTAACCAAAATCTCTGCATCTACTAGATTTATCAAACGTTCCGTAAGTAAATGGCGAGTGACACCCAAGCTTTTTTGAAAATCTTCAAAACGACGAATTCCCAAAAAGGCATTGCGCAAGATTAACAGCGTCCATCGATCCCCAATCACGGACAGTGTTCTGGCTATTGAACACGGCTGTTTACCGATTTCTTCCCATTTCATAGCAGCAATATCTGTAGTATCGTTGATCCTACTATAGAATATATTGCGTTAAAAATCCTGTTGTGATCTATGGCATATGCCAGTAACTATCTAGTCATCTAGTACCCATCTTAACTTTTACTTCTATCTCGACTATTACCTTGAAGATTCAAATGCTTGACGAATTACAGGAACCATCAACTGGCTTCCTGTAAGCGTGAGATGGTCATCATCAAAATAATACGGACGTTTGTCTGCTGTGCTGATCTGACATACAGGTGTACAAAACGTCTGAACGACTGGTAAGGTTTGAAAATTAGGATATCGAGCTTCGAGTTGCTTCGCCTGCTGTATCAGCGCCTGATTACGTTTAAGATAATCTTGCTCAGTGATATGAGAACTGCGCCCATAGTAAAGTGTGGCCGGGATTGATTTATAATAGTAATTGCCATGTTCATACACCGGAACAGGCATGATCAGGCTCAAACGAATCTGATGCTTTGCTGCTAGTTCAGCAAGACGATCTAGTTTGTTTGGGTTTAAGGTATCGACCTTATAGTGAATAAAAATCCATTTTGCATGGCGTCTTAAAGTTTCTTGAATAATAGCCTCTGGTGGCAAAATCTCTCGTGTCATCGGGTCATTGACCGCGAATAAATAGGTATTGAATCCATGCTGTACTGCAATATCGGCAAAGACGTTCTTGATTGAATCTGAATGGCTATTGCCTAACAACACCACAGATTGCTTTTGTTCGTCGGTATTAATACGGCAAGTGAGTGTGTTGGGGTGAATAATCGGGAAGAAAAGACCGCATCGATACACAGAGCGATCAGTTAGACCAGAAAATATGTTTTTTTTGACTTGTGTATACTGAGTTTGGTAAATGACTTTCGAGCAACCGATCAACCCGAGTACTGTAATACATCCAATGATATAAACTTTGAAGATGTGATGATATTTCCGCGTTTCGATCAATTTGTAAAGCAGCACAGACAAAAGCATGATCAATATCAAGAGCGTGACTTGCTCCTGAATATTTGCAGGGTGCATGATGGTTCCTGAAAAAGGCTTGTACAAGTACAAAACAATCACAGGAAAATGCACCAAATAAATAGAATAAGAATATTTGCCAAGATGGACAAAAAGTTTAGCTATGGGTGAATTGATTAAAAACTTGGGTAAGCCAAACACTAAAATAACAGCGGTTGCGAGACAAACGAGTAAAGCAAACAAACTAGGATGTGCTTCAATACGGTTAAAACTGTTACCGTTGACATGCATAAAGGGAATTGCAACTAGCAAACATAAACCAATTAATCCGATCCAGGATTGGTTGTATTTTAAGTTACCTTGCTCTGTGAAGTACTTGGCAACCATAAAACCAATTAAGAACTCCCAAAGCCGAAGTGGCATCATAAAGAATGAGGTTTTAGGTGATATGCCGACTTCGTATATACATAAGCCCAATGAGATCAGCGCGGTTAAGAGAAGCAAAGCCCGATTTTTATTGAAAAACCAAACCAATAATGGCACAAATAAATAAAACTGTATTTCGACACCCAGCGACCAAAGATGCAGTAAGGGTTTAAAATTACTTTTGTCGAAATAGGTATTGAGGGTCCAAAAGCTTAAATTAAGCGCTTTGCACGGCGCTCAAAAAAGTCGTGTACATTGCCGGTTTTATACAACACGGCCATTAAGAAACCGCTAATCACAAAAAAGATATCGACACCAAGAAAACCACTGGCCAATTGAGAAAACTCAAGATGAAACAGCACCACGAGGCTCACAGCGATGCCCCTTAAAATCTGGATATCATGTCTAAATTGCATAGCGGGAGATACAGGAAAATGTGCGCTATATAGTATTGAATCGAAATAATTTTGGCTATGCTTTTTCCCATCTTTGCAGCACTATTACCACTCACCTGTTTATGGGTAGGTTTCACCACTTAAAACCTCTGGTGTATTGTTAGCTCATAATCCAGTTAAAGTGTTTTAAGTCGTTTTTCTTCTGGTAGTTACTATCTGCATCAAAACGTGCAATCCATTTTGGAGAGTTCTCTATATCAAATCTTGGGTTTGGATCATCTTCCCAAGCATCTAAAGTCGTTAATTTTAATTCGTTACATCGGATTGGCTTGATCAGCTCATTCGCTATCACCAGTAAATCCGGTACTCCTTCTTCGACTGGGTAAAGTGACAACTCTCCAAGACGTATCCATAAACTAAATTTTTCAGAGTCTGTTGGGTCTGATAATTTAGTAATCTCAATTCGAGGATCATTCAGTTTTAAACGGATTTGCTCTTCGCTTAACCCTAATTGATCTATCCAGTAATGTGAAAGTAAAAAACACCACGTTGGCGTACGTATGCCAGCAGCTAGAGAAGGTGTATAAATAAATCCATCAGGATCATCATGAGAATGATTCATATTAGGATGATCAATGTCTAATCCATAAAAATAATCACTAAATATCCGCTCTGCTGTTTCAAATTCTGGTGAGATATAATTAAAATTCGTTGTGGTACCAATTTCATAACCACTATACGCCTGAATCGGGTTAAGTTTTATCAAGCATTCTTTAACAAACGTATACCATTTCTCTTTATTTTCTCGAAACCACTTATCTCCAAAAGATAACTTAAGTGTAGTGTAACTCGAATCACCCTCAAATATTTGAGCACAAAAAGCCCAACGCGAACTTTGATTAGGGGATTCTCCTGTCGTTGCTCCAATATAATAAACAAAATATTTTTTATACAACTCATGCATTTGCTCTATCATTTCTAATCGACTTAGTCTCCATCGTTCAGTTTTTTTCCAAGTGCTTGCGCCACTTTTTGATTTGCGATAACGCAACTTAAATGGTTTATCAATGATTTCTTTTTCAAATTCTTCATATATATCGATAATTTTATTGGCAACTACTTCCACTTCATCTTCCTGATGATAAATGTAAAAAGTAATATAAGGGCAAATACCGAATTCCTGATCTTCCTCACCATAAATAATCGATGTATCGTTCTGAATATCCCGTACTAACTCAAGAATTTCTTCATTATTTAAAAAAGTTTCTGACGTACTCATGTAACATTCCTTAATTCGTTTTACGCTTTTTGTTCGTTGCTGCTGGCTTTGATTCTTTAGCTTCGCTAGGTGAAACGTCTTCAGGATAACGGAACAATGATAACTTAAAGCCTTCACTTGCTGTAATCTTACTTGCATGCTTAAGATTAGCTCACTGTTTTTTCAGGTCGTTATAATTATTAAATTGCTTTTCATCAATCAGATCATTCTGAAACTTTATCTCAACCAATACAAAAATATTAGTCAACGTTAAAGCTTCACCACGATATTCTGGAATAATAATATTAATTGAAATAGAACCAAGGCATTTTTCAAAGTATCGTTAAAATTTTTTAAACATTATTAAGATGACCTTAAAGCAATCTAAGGCCTTATTTTAACTTTAAATTACCTAATCATTGCTTATTCGTCACTTCTAAATACCAAATGGTTTCTCCCCAACTATTATTTTCAATTTCAGGGAATACTTCCCCCTGTTCAAAATAACGGGATTGCAATTGATTTGCAGGACTCCACCAATTGCCTGTCCGTTGGCAAATCTGACCAGAAAATCCTTTTAAATTTTCTATTTGAATTGTCTCAGATGATCCACCTTCGTCTGCAATTCGTTCAACCAATACCCATTCAGTATCTTCTTCATGATCATATTGTGGACAATCTGGATCAAGTCCGACTAATGCTTCTATCGCATCATGCCCTTTTAGCAGCAGTTGCGCACTTGCTTCCTGTATTTTAGGAATATAAATACCATCATGTGGCACAGTTTCGCCTGTTTTTACTGTAACGTTTTGGTTTAACTTATATATTGGTAAAGATGATGGTAAATTTAACTCTCCTAAATAATCTGCATCATAGTCTTATGTTAAAAAAAGTCATAGGCCAGTTACCAAAAACTGTCGCTTTAATATTAGATGAGAAATTACTAGCTTTGCTTTGCCATTGATCAAATAAAGCCAAATTATCCTCATCCATCCAATCAGAGAAATAGTCTACTCTTTGATTTCTGAAGTCAGTCACCACATTCCCTGCATATTGCAATGCAGATAAATCACCCTCTAATAAACGTTTGTACCCATAATTCAAGCTCTCTAAAGTTGACCTGAAATTAGGTAGTACATGCTCACCCCAAACTACATCGGGCTGTTGTGAAATATGTAAGTTTCGATAATCATAAGGTAAATCCTGCATAAATAGCTCAAGTGCATTTTCTGCTACATCTAACATATTTTTAAAAGCATCTACCAGTTCGTTAAAGTATTTAGCCGAACTATAGCGTTCAAGTAAGTAAATTTCCTGCGGACGAATTTCAAATTGCGGCATTATTTCTTATTCGTCACTTTTAGATACCAAATCGTTTCTCCCCAACTATTATTTTCAATTTCAGGCATTATTTCACCCTGCTCGAAATAACGTTTTTCCATATTGTTTGCAGGACTATACCACTCACCTGTTTGTGGGCAAGTTTCACCACCTAAAACCTTTATTGTATTGTTACCTGATACTCCAGTTTGAGTTTTTTTAACTCGTTTTCCTTCTGGCCAGTGACTTTCTTCATCAAAACGACGCATCCATGCAATACCTTCTTCATAACTTAAATGCTCATTTGGATCATCATCCCATTGTGCATAACCCACTAGTTTTAGCTCATCACAACGTATTGGCTTAATTAAAGCATTGGCATAAACAGGCAAAACAGGTACACCGTCTTCAACTGGATACATAGAGAGCTCCCCAAGTCGAATCCATAAACCTGTTTGATTTTCTGGATACTCAATTTCCTTGATTTCAACTTCTTTAAAGCGGTTAAAGTAAGCTTTGATCTCTTCGGCAGTTTTATCTAATTTTGCAATCCAATATGGATCAAGTAAAAAACTCCAGACAGGTGTTCGAATGCCTGAACCTAATTTTCGTTCATTGACATACCCATCAGGATCATCATGGGTATTGCTCCCATTAAAACTAGGATGATCAATATCAACGCCATAGAAAGCCTGAGTAACGATCTTTTCCAGACTGTTAATTTCATAACTGCCTAAATGCAAAGAAGCCGCTTGAGCAATTTCAAATCCACTATAGGTATGACGAGGTTTTAATTTATCAATACAACGTTCAACAAACTGTTGCCACTTCTCTTTATTCTCCTGACTTGCAATATACCAAGCATATCTAAAATTCATTTTTAAGACACTATATGTATCAGGATAGGGAGTGACTCTAAAATAATATGCCCAGATTGCTGAGCTAATTTCAGTGTCATCTGAAGCTGTTGCAGCAAATGATAAAAAATCATCTCTAGCATATTGCCTTTGGCAAGCTGGCTCTAAATCTTCTAATAATGTTTGGGCATTTTCCGCTTTAATAAAAATATCTTTAACAGGATGTTTGAAAGAAACCCATTCTTCATTCTTCATTTGGTTAAATTCATTAAAAATTTCAACAAAATGAGTTATTAGTTTAGATGCTTCTTCCACTGAGTGGTAAACATAAAAAGAAACATAGGGACCAATACCATATACATCCCCCCCTTCGTCACCAATCACCCAAAGCTTATCAGTTGCTTTAATCTCTTCAATCCATTCAACTTGGTCTGCTTCGCTTACAAAAGGTTCAACCGTACTCATTATCGTCCACCTCTACCAGATTTCTTTGTTCCTGCTTGTTCATTTGGTTTACCCTTGCCTTCCTCTAGGGCAATATCTTCAGGATAACGAAACAAAGATAGATACCCGCCTTCATTTAAGCCTTTACCCGAATGGTTGTTATGTTTACCATATTTCTTCTCTTTTGCAGTTTTACATGCCCCTAATAATCGATCATATTGGTTAAACTGCTTATCTTTTATCGAATCCCCTTGAAACTTAATTTCTATAATCGCAAACAAATTAGTTTTTGAGATTGGCTCCAAGCGTGACTCAGCAATAACTAGATCAGCAGCAATACTTCCTCTTTGATTATGGTAAGGCGTGGGATAAAAGGGATTTAAATCAAAACGACCTATTCGTTTCAGTTTGGGATTACCAGATAATACCAATTGTGGGTCTTCAAATTTCGCCCCAAAACATACTTCAGTCTTAATCGGAGCCTTCCACCCCAAAATTTCATCCACAAATTCAAACATGATAGAAGCTGCTAATTGCTTTAAACGCGCAATTAAAAAATCACTGCCAATGTCTTCATCCAGAATCTCAGACAAGATCAAGCCCGCCCAGCTCTCCAATATCTTTTGTCGTGCTTTAGGCAAATCACTAACCTTAACGCCTCTTTTCTTTTTTAACTGCGGAAATCCATTAACGTTGGCTTTTTCACAGACTTCCGAAATCACTTTTCGAAAAGGTATTCGTTCCGAAATTTGGCTTTTAAAACCTTGGTGACCCCGTTGTCGTGGTTGTCGTGTTTCTGGGTTCTGGGGATCCTTTTTCCTTAGGTTTTCTAGATATGCAATTTCAGAGGCATATAAAAGATGACCATTAAACTCTTTTTCCAGATCATGAATGATCTTCTTTATTTCTACTTTGGCCTTTTCTAACTCTTGTCGATAATTTGCTTGTCCTTCGTATAAGTTTGAACCATAGCTGTATAACTCATATACTGTTAATGCTGCTGTAAAGGCCCTTGCCAACACGACTCCTAAACCAATTAATGGCAACATTACTCATCTCCTTCAAGATCAGTAAATTGATGATCAAGTTGACTTAAGAAATTAGCATATTTACCTTCAAGCTGGCTCTGCCAACTGCCTGTGATTCTTTCTGCTTCTTTTAACATTTTCACATCATAAGTGATTTTTTCTGGTTGCTCCGTCTGAACATAATCTGTCTCACCAAACTGATTGGTGATACCTTGTTTTAACACATTTCCAGCTTTATCTAGAATCTTATATTCATGTTCAATGAAAGGACTACCATCCCCTTTGTACAGGAAAAATTTACCGATATTTTTGTCTAAAGGAGGAGAATTCGGTAAAGTTATTTTTTGGATTGAAACTTTCTCCCCACCCACAAACACATGCTGCCCCGCTTTAAATTCTGCTTTACCACCAGTTCTAAGAATGATGCCTTGCTCATTAATTTCAACCTGAGAGGTTTCAGCAGTAATCAAAATCCGTTTTGGAGCAGATATATTAATTACATCCTCCGTCGAAATAATCTGAATATCCTTCCGTGCAATCAGATCCGCACCATCTCCTTGTGCCTGTAACTCGATCTTACCCTTTCCAGCATACAGGCGAGCGCCTTGCTGGGCTGCAAATAAACTAATCTTGTCACTGGCGTGTGCAATCAGACTTTTTTGCGTGCTTAGGTTCAGGCTTTCTCCTGCATGCTGGCTCAGTTGCCCGTCTGCACTCAGGTGGATATCTTGATTACTGCTCATGGCAATGCTGCTAGGTGCACTTAAGATCATCAGCGCTTGTTTAAATGCCGCTGCCTTGTTCTGGTCTTGTTGTTCGATTTGTTCTAAGAACTGTTTGAGGTTGTCTAATACTTCAAGCGGATCGGTCTGCTGATTTCTGGCCACTTCACTTAAGGCTTTGGCATTGTTCAGGCTGCTTTCAAGCTGCTGGCTGGCCTCTTTCGCATCTAGGTGCTGGCCCTGTGCCTGTTCTTGCTTGTGGGTGCTGAGGTGTAGCCCTTCACCTGCCCGTACGGCTCCCCACTGGTCGGTGCGTAGTTCAAAGCCTTCACCTCGGCCTTCGCTTTCCAGTTGTTCTTTGGGGTGGCTCAGATTGCCCAGATTAAGCTGGGTTGCACCATGGCTGCTGTGGAGCTGGCTGCTGATCTGTCCTGTGGTGTCATCAAAGCGGAGCTGATTGTAGCCACTGCCCTGAATTTCTTCGGAGCGGATGCCACTCAGGTGTCGGGTATGCGGTAACTGTCCTTTGATGTCGAATTTGGTCGGACTTCGCTGGGCTTCGTGGATGCGTCCAAGCACAAAGGGCCGGTCGATATCGCCATCAAAGTAGTCGATCACCACGATCTCGCCGATACGGGGTAAAAAGCGGGCGCCATAACCTTCGCCTGCCCATGGGGTCAGTACATCGACCCATGCCGAGTCGGTGTCGTTGTCGTTGCTGCCTGCGCCACCATCATGGCTGTGGTCTTCACTTCGGGTAAACAGGAACCGGACTTTGATGCGTCCCCATTCGTCCACATGCACCTGTTCGCCTTCTGGCCCTACCACTTTGGCTCGTTGCGGATGTGCCAGTGGACGGTGTTGCTGCGGGTGGTACTCGGGTACGATTTTGATGTTGCGGCGAACCAAGGTCAGTTCGCTGTGGTGGCGTTGTTCGGGTACGTTGTAGTTGAGCTGTTGTTGTAGTTCTTTGGGCAGGTTGTTTTGATTGCTGTAGTGTTTGCCCACAATGATCATCTGGCGCTCGTCTGCGCTGTGCTGGGTCAGTTCGGGATGCCCTTCGAGCTGAAACCAGTAGCCGACCTGTGCATCGCGTACGCTTCCACGGGCGCTGAATTGTTTGCTCTGTAGATGGTGATAGGCATTGATCTGCTGGTTGAGCTGTTCCAGCTGAGGATTTCCGGATGCGGTGGCCTGATCTTGTTGCTCTAGATCGGTAATCCATGCCGGGGTGATGTGCCAGGCATCTTCCAGATTCAGGCTGGCATTGTCGTGTTGCTGGCTGTGTTGCTGGGTGCTTTGCACACTGCCACTGCCTTCTTCTTGTTGTAGGGCATCGGCTTGCCAGCGCTGGGTATAGACCGATGTGGGTTGCAGGGACCGCTCGGCTTGTACCTGTGTCAGGGTATCGTAGGGTTCGGTGGCACTGCTGCGCTGGTAGTGTATGACTTGTCTGCTTAAGGCGGTGTAATGCTGGTTGTCGTCAATCAGACGCAGTACTTGTGCCTGTATCGGCGTATTCATCGTCGGGACGTTTAGAGTCGCTTCATCGATCAGCCAGTTGATGCCTTCGCTGCGCCACAGTCGGGTCAGGTAGTCGTAATCGGTTTCGTTGGCCTGCATGCTAAACGGCCGGATATCATAGTCCCGGCTTAAACCTGAGGTATCGAGCGTCAGGCTGGCGGCAAACAGCGGGCTTTTCGTTTGCCATTCTCTAAACAGCAGCTCACTGATCTCGCGCACGCTTTTGCTCATAAACACGCGGCTGTTGCGGCGTTTGTGCCACAGTGCGGTCGGGTCTTGCAGGGTCAGGGTATAACTGGTCAGTGCACCATCGCTTTGTGCTTGTTTGGCAGCGGTGATGATACCACTGGTGCGATACAGCTGGCCGGTATCGGTCACCTGATCGACGGCAACCTGACAGCCGATAAATTGTTTGAGGGAAATCTGTGCGTGCGTGCTGAAGCACAGCAGCTCGGCAGTACTGCCCTGATTGATCTGCTGCTGTCCCTGTATACGTTGTAAATACACCTGACTGTTCAGGGCGGGATCTGAGAAGGTCACGTGCAAGGCGCGTTGCTGTGCGCCTAATCCCAAGCGTTCTAATACGCCAAATAAATTAATCGACATTGTTATTATCAGTAAAACTCATACTTATGTTGAATTTTACGCAGATTTAATGTGATTTTCTATACAGATTTGTATATCTATTTAATTCACTCAATATTCGGTTTATTCTAAATTTTAAAATTTAGAATCAAGCCACATACATGCTTTCCCAGAAATCATGCCAGATATCCAGGAATTCATGGGTTATAGCGCTTAGTTCATCCGTGCGTGATGTATCTAGTGCTTGTGTTAATAACATCCAAATATCATCTTCATGATTATCGTCATTTGCAAGACTATGACCACAGCCCACTACCCCATGACACTCATAGTAACCAGATGAAAATTTCGGATCAAATTTCGCTACATTAATAGAAAGCGCTTCACTATAAACAATCACCTGCTGTTCGGTAATCGCCAAGATTAGTAACAAGGCTTGATAATCATGAAAATGTGACGCGATATAATCGCTTACTCGATGAGCCTGTGAAACAGTCTGCGCAAGGTCATTTGTATCTAAAGACAATGCTTCTAGAAGCTGTAAAAAATAGGTAAGGTGTGCTTTGCTAGGCGAACTCAATGCCAAATCTAGTGTATTAAATCCCAATTCATCAATCAGGTTTAAAGACAATAAATAACGAGCATAAACTTTTGCTTTCACTCGCATATCAGTTTTAATATTTTGGTTTTTTTCCAAAGTCTGCGCATCAAAAATGAGCATACTCAGCGCATCTGTAAATATTTTTACGATTGCAACAAAGTAGTTTAAATGAATTGTTTTTAAATGATGAAGGCTAAGCGTAGAACTTTGCAGCTGATTTAATATGGGATGTTGGAATAATGCATGCTGTTCAACGCTGTGTTTAAGCAATTGAATCTGTACATGATGAAGGTTCCATTGATCTAATGTTAGGGAGTTTTTGACGAAATTTAATGCTTCAGTGCGTGCATTTTCTGATTGGGTGAATGAGAACTTGTTCATCGTCAACTGTCTATTCTGTACACAGAAACATCTGTGTGTTAAAGATATTTTGAAACATTAATCTACATAAATATAACATTTATTCAAAGTTTATTTATGAAACTTTATATTAGGGTCTGTTGAGAATTACCTAAAGTTAATTAAACTCGCACACAACTGGATCATGGCTTTAAAACTCGTATCTGTTTTACAACTACGCATCGCTATACGTTTAAATTCTTTTAACTTACAGAAATAATTTTCAATGAGATGACGCCATTTATACATACAGGTATCAAACTCTCTTGCTACTTTACGATTAGATTTTGGTGGAATAACCACTTTCACTTTCCGCTCGTCAAGTTCTTGGATGAGCCAATCTGCATCAAAAGCTTTATCTGCTAGTAATGCTTGAAAATCAATATCTTCAATTAAAGGTCGAGTTTCTGCTAAATCATGATATTGACCAGGCATCAATCGAAACTTAATGAGGTTGCCTAGACTATCTACTAGGGCAAGAATTTTACATGTCATTCCACCTCGTGATTTACCTATAGACTGATTTAATGTCCCCCTTTTGCACCTTGACCATGTCGATGAACTTTAACGATTGTTCCATCAATCATGGCATATTCCAAATCAACATCTTCATTTATAGCTGCAAAAATAGTTTCAAATACGCCTGCTTTAACCCAGTCTCGATATCTTTTAAAGACCGTATTCCATTTACCAAAATGAGGGGGTAAATCACGCCATGGACTACCTGTGCGAGCAATCCATAGTACAGCTTCTAAAAATAATCGATTATCTTTACCACTACGACCTCGGTCAGTGGCTTTACCTAGACAAAGTGGTTCCATTTTTGCCCATTGGGCATCAGTAAGTATGTATCTTTCCATGCCATTATTATAAATGAACCAGTAAAGTTTGTTAATTCTCAACAAGCCCTAATTTTACAGATCAATTGTTCTTCGATCAGTACAAAATCTTATTAAACTTTGCCAAAAGCCCTACTTATAAATACTTTTTGATTCTGTTAGACTTTATTCAGATTTTACTATGCTCTTTCAAGTGTAGACTTAAACGGATTTTTCATCATTTCATTTCCCATGAAAAAAACCTCGAAATTGCATTTTTTGAGTACATACATGTCTTTGGCAGGAACCTCTAAACATGTCGAAAAAAGATGACATTATTAATACCGCCTTGCGTCTTTTTAATTCCCATAGCTATAACTCAGTCGGGATTGATCGGATCATTCTTGAGTCTGGTGTTGCAAAAATGACTTTCTACAAATACTTTCCTTCTAAGGCAAAGTTAATTGAAGAATGTTTGAATCAACGTAATCAAAATTTGCAAGCTTCTCTGAATGCAACGATCAATGGTTGTGATGATAACGATCCTCTAAGTAAAATCAGAGCAATCTATCTCTGGTATTCGGCATGGTTCGAAACCGAAGATTTTAATGGCTGTATGTTTCAAAAAGCTGTGGAGGAGATTTTTAAGATCTATCCTTCTACGATCAAACCTGCAACTGAGTACAAAGAATGGCTGACTGAACTCATCACGACCCTACTCACTGAGCTGGACATACAAAACCCAGGACAACTCGCGAATCTACTTATCAATATTTTAGATGGCATGACCATGCAAGCCTTAATTGAGCGCAATTCGGTTAAAATTGAGGAATACTGGTCACGCGTACAGCGATTGATTAAATTTGAGCAAACCTGCGCTTAAAAAATTTAGCGTGAGTATTATTCTTTTTATATCTCACGCCTGCGTCTGAAATTTCCCAATTAACCACCAAAATAATCATTAGCAGCCAACCGATTTGTGTAAATTTAAATTTACACTTATTATTATTCTCTTATACAGACTTGTCTGTTTTTTGTATTGTAACGTAAAAAAAGGTCAGGATGTTGAATTTTACTCATTGTTTTGATGAATAAAATTCAGTTTTTTATAAGATTTATTCATATTATCAATTCTTACACGCTATTTAACCAGAAATATATCTATCATACTTTGCTTTCATTTATAATGTTTCTCAGAAAAAATGTGGGTGATTGAATGAACCAAAGACTCCAAATTGAAACTATGCGAGATGCTGCCGATGATGTCGTGACAACTTTGAAGTCTCTTGCAAATACAGATCGACTCTTGATTTTATGCCATTTAGCAAATTCAGAACTTAACGTGTCTCAAATTGAAGAGTCCACCAATATTTTACAGCCTACGCTTTCTCAGCAATTAATGATGCTGCGTAAAAGTGGTACTGTGAATACCAGACGTGATGGTAAACAAATTTTTTATTCGATTAAGGATGAAAAAATGATTACATTATTGTCTACGTTGTATCAACTTTACTGTCCTCAATAAGTTTTTTTTCTTTGAAATCGTCTAAAAAATATCATAACGCCTGAAAATCCATCATTTTTTTAAAAAACATTTAGGATTTTTTTTAGTTATGTATAAAATAGCAGCCTTATTTTCTTCTGGCCGATAAAGCTTGTAGGCTGCGCTTTATGTTTTCTAAATTTTTTCGCTTGAGTCTTGTGAGCAAGATTCTTATTGCCATAATCTTGGGATTCCTTGTTGCGTTTCTATTTCCAGACGTTACGCCTTACCTCAGTATTTTTGGTGAGATTTTCATCAAAGCTTTAAAAGCTGTAGCACCTATCTTAGTATTTATCTTGGTGATTGCATCAATTACCAATTTCCAGACGGGACAAAGTGCTAAAAACATTAAACCAATTATTGTGCTTTATGTGATTAGTATGCTCTTGGCTGCATTCTCAGCAGTGATTGCCGACCTACTTTTCCCAACTACACTCGTACTTGCTTCACACAGCGATCAAGCTTTTCAGCCGCCAGGTAGCTTATCGGATGTCTTAAAAAACCTAGTGCTCAGCTTTGTTGCCAATCCTGTGGTTGCGTTGAGCGAAGCCAACTTTATCGGTATTTTGGCTTGGGCGATTATTTTGGGTACAGCGTTTCGTCATAGTAGCCAGACTACCAAAACATTTCTGCAAGATTCTGCTGATGCCATTGGAAAAGTAATTCATTTAGTCATTAGTTTTGCTCCACTGGGTATTTTTGGTCTTGTCGCCGTGACTTTTGCTAACTCAGGCATGGAAACATTAAAAAGCTATTCGCATTTATTGGCCGTTTTGCTCGGTACCATGTTCTTTGTCGCTTTGGTAATCAATCCATTTCTTGTGGCATGTGTGACCAAACGCAATCCTTACCCACTGGTATTTAAATGCTTACGTGAAAGTGGGATTACTGCATTTTTCACACGAAGCTCAGCGGCTAATATTCCGGTCAATTTGGATCTTGCACGACGCTGTGGTGTCGATGAATCGACGACTAATGTCGTTGTTCCACTTGGTTCGACCATTAACATGTGTGGTGCTGCAGTCACCATTACGGTACTTACTCTTGCAACAGTGAATACTTTAGGTATTCATGTTGATATTTGGACCATGATGATTTTATGCGTTGTGGCCAGTATTTCAGCATGTGGTGCGTCGGGTGTTGCAGGTGGTTCATTACTGTTAGTACCAGTGGCATGTAGTTTATTTGGTATTTCTTCAGATATTGCGATGCAAGTCGTTGCAATCGGCATGGTCATTAGCGTACTACAAGATTCAACTGAAACGGCTCTAAACTCATCCACAGATGTGTTATTTGTCATTGCAGTTGATCAGGCTTCAAAATCATAATACATTCAATTTATTGATTTGTATGTGATGGTTTTTATGCCACTGCAAAGTTTACCGAATTGGATTCAATGTATTGTCTTTGTGCTGGCACTCAATGCCGGCACAATTAATGTATTAGCACTCATTACAGTCATTCATCAATCTGTCTCACATATGACAGGCAATATCAGCATGCTTGCGATTGATCTCATAAAATGGCAACCGCATACCATGCTGTATTTGTTTGTGGTGATTATGAGCTTCCTGATAGGTTCGTTTTGTAGTGGTTTTATTCTAGGTAATACCCCATTATCATTTCATCGTCGTTATGGTTTAACTTTAAATTTAGTGGCCTTATTGTTGGTATTAACTTGGCTGACGGTCAGATACGATCCTCATCTTGGTCTGCTCTGGTCGTCGATGGCTATGGGTGTTCAAAACGCCATGATGAGTCATTATAAAGGGGCCATTATACGCACTACACATCTGTCTGGAGTACTCACTGATCTAGGTTTATCACTGGGCTACAAAGCAAAAGGCCTACCCGCAGATAGACGTCGTGTAATCTTGCATCTTTTAATCGTACTCGGATTTTTTCTTGGTGGCGTCATTGCTACAATAGCCTATTCGCATTGGCTCATGAATACCTTCTTGCTACCAGCACTACTTACGGTATTGCTCAGCGCAGTTTATTGGTTTTTGAGCTATGAACATTTAAAACGACACAGTTAAATTTTGGATTGTCATTATGGTAAAAAATGCGCTTCAAGCTCAGCTTTTAAAAGCAGGTTTGGTCGATAACAAAAAAGCGAACAAACTCACCAAGCAGGCAAAGCATGAGCATCGAACTGGTCAAAGTAATGAAGCAGAACTGAAAGCCAATATTGAACGAGCTCAGCTTGAAAAATTACAAAAAGACCAGAGTTTAAATCAAGAGAAACAGAAGGTACTTGAACAAAAAGCGTTGCTTGCTTCGATTGTACAAATGATCAAACAACATAAAATCAAAGATACATCAGGAGATGTGGCTTATCAGTTTATTGATCAGAACAAGATTAAAAAAGTGTATGTTTCACAGCAAGTTTATAATGCATTGGTTTCTGGTTCATTGGTCATTGCAAAAGATCAAGACAGTTATGCATACTTACCAAAACCATTGGCAGATAAAATTGATCAGAAAATGGAAGGCTTTATCTTGGTAAATCATTCACAGAAAAATGATCAGGCTACAGATGAAGAAGATCCATATGCAGATTATGTGATTCCAGATGATTTGATGTGGTAAGAAATTGAAGTAAATTTAACCGCATGTATTGGGCATGTATGGTTTTATTAATAAAACGTACAAAAAAAGTAGCAATACGAACATCTTAAATATCAAGCCTTTACACTATACTCTTTCACTAAGCATGGGTGTAGAGGTTTGAATTTTTTACAATATATAAGAGAAATACAAAACTGGATCGGCCAATATCCATGGCTTGAGATGCTGTGTTCGATTGCTATCCTGATTTTTTTTGCCGTTTTGGCAAACTTTATAGCAAAACAAATTGTGGTACGGGGCGTTCGTAAAGCAATTAGTAAGCTAAAGTTTATTAACCAGTCTCTTTTTGCCCAGCATAGCGTGATTAGACGCATTTCAAATATTGTTCCCGCTATCGTGATTATGAACGGGATCAGTAGTGTTCCTCACTTGTCCAGTAAAATGATTACTTTGGTACAAATGGGCGCACAGGCATTTATCTTTTTAACCATTGCGCTTGCGATTAGTGAATTTTTAAATATTTTTAATCTGGCATATCAACGTAACCCTAATTCTAAAAATAAACCCATTAAAGGCTATTTGCAGCTGATCAAACTCATGATCTTCATTGTCTGTGCTTTAATGGTTTTGGGAACTTTCTTAAAAAAAGATGTGTTCACCTTATTGGCCGGCTTTGGTGCCATGGCAACGGTGCTCATGTTGGTTTTTCAAAATACGATTTTGTCATTGGTCGCGAGTGTACAAATCTCATCTTATGACATGGTACGTATTGGTGACTGGATTGAGATGCCTTCACTCAATGCGGATGGCGATGTCATTGATATGTCATTACATACGGTGACCGTACAAAACTTCGATAAGACCTTTACAACAATTCCTACCAATAAGCTCATCACAGATACCTTTAAAAACTGGCGCGGTATGAGTGAATCTGGCTGTCGTCGCATTAAACGCTCTTTATTTATCGATCAAAGTAGTATTCACTTTATGTCGGAAAAAGAACAAGACAAACTTAAAAGCTTTATTTTACTGAATCAATATCTTGATCTAAAAAAATCTGAAATTACATCATTTAATGAGCAACTGAGTAATCAATCGGTGTATAACCAGCGGCGTTTAACGAACTTAGGTACGTTTCGCGCATATATTGAATTTTATCTGAAGCAACACAGTGGAATTGCACAGAATCAATCTTTAATCGTACGTCAGCTTCAACCGACTAGTGAAGGGATTCCACTTGAGATTTATGCGTTTACCAATACAACCGCATGGAATGCTTATGAGGCGATTCAATCTGATATCTTTGATCATTTACTGGCTATTACACCTGAATTTGGCTTGAAAATTTATCAGGCACCTTCAGGTACCGATATGAAATCTCTTGCGCACGCTGTAAACGACGCGGTGTCATAGCTGTTTAATCGATGAATTAAGATGGTTGTGCACCTTGCGTGGGCAACCATTTTACAAAACCAAGCCCCAATAAAACCAGTAAACCAGCACATAAAAAAATCACCGGCGCAGTTAACGTCTGCCAAAAGTGACCTGCCAATAAACTACCAGAAGCCACTCCCAAGCCCCACATCGTGCTGTACAGTGCTTGCCCGCGGCCTTGCTGGCCTGCGGTAAAGTGACTAAAAACCAACCGCATTGCCAGCAAATGAAATAAACCAAAACTAAAGGCATGCATCGTCTGGGCGAGCAATTGCCCCCAAAAATGATCGACCATATATCCAGCAAGTATCCATCGAATACTGGTCATAACAAGACACACCGATACTAAAATGCGCATTGAATAACGCGCCAATAATGTGTGTGCACAGGCAAACATGATAATTTCTGATAACACGCCTATGGCCCACAAAGTACCAATTTGTGTGGTGCTATACCCTGCTTCTTTTAAAAAATTACTGTAAAAACTATAAAATGGCGCGTGTGAGAACAGCATAATAAATTCGATAGCAAAAAAAGCCATGACACTAGGCCGCTTTAAAATCGGCCATAACGGTTCTAGTTGCCGCTGGGCTGTTGGTGCCTTTGTTGGTTCTTTAATTTGAAATGACCAGATAAACGCAAGAAAGGAAATACAGAGTAGTAAAATTGGCAGCATTGACACGGGAATAATTTCCAATAATGCCCCTATACCAAATACGCTACTAATGAATCCGACAGATCCCCATTTTCGAATTTTACCGTATAGTTCGGCGCGCTTGTCTCCTAGCCAAAATAA
The DNA here is from genome assembly GCA_029449295.1 of Zea luxurians. Classification (NCBI taxonomy): domain Eukaryota; kingdom Viridiplantae; phylum Streptophyta; class Magnoliopsida; order Poales; family Poaceae; genus Zea; species Zea luxurians. The sequence goes on along the minus strand of JAOPSE010000645.1, from coordinate 122,122 downwards.
AGTAACGCCTTCGAACTGCGCCAAGATTGCATTTTGAAAAAAACTGAAAATCAGCATGAGTAAGGCAATCGATTGAAGACTTTTTGAAATTAAAAAAATCGTAAACCAAATACATGCTTCCATCCAAGTTGCGATTCGTATCAATAACATTCGTTTGCCCGTTTTATCTGCTACCCATCCCCAAATGAACGGTGCAAAAAAACGTGTGATGATCGCGATCGAAGATAGAATTCCAATTTCTTGATAATTGAAGCCCTGATCTTGAAGATACAAGCTCCAATACGGCATGAATGTACCCACTATGGCGTAATAGAAAAAGTAAAATCCGCCAAGTTTAGTTTGTATTGTGAGTGCTTGCATGTTATTGCTTTATCTTGCATTTTCAATAGGTTAATTATAAATAAAGTTGCTTAGACTTGTATTGAAATGCTATGCATTGCAATTCAACAGTCTACAAATTTATTTATTAGCTAATTTAAAAAAATTTTTAGACTGCATACTTTTTAAGCAAAAATACTCAACTTTTGAATCTGAGCAATTCTATCATTTTTAATAAGATATAAATCAATTATCCAAAATCTATGATGGCTAGGCTTCTTTAAAAGCCCCATAATGAACTGCACCCCGAAAGTTGGACGCTTATAGTCTAATTTAGAGGGTGCTTTTCTATGGCTAGAAAAAAATATTCTTATGACTTTAAACTTAAAGTCGTAAAGTATTATTTAAAAAATAATGCATCTAGGCAGTCTGTTGGAACTTATTTCTCTATTAGTTCCGAGCATGTCCGAAAGTGGGTAGATATATATAACTCTTTTGGTAAAGCAGGTCTAAAAGATGATATCCCTAGAACTCAATATAGTTTTGAATTAAAGAAACAAACTGTTCTATCCATTGTGGAGGATGGTTTATCTATTCGTGATGCAATGAAACACTCAAATTTGAAAAGCTCTGCGCTTGTTGCAAACTGGTTGCGTCAATATAGAGAGCACGGTATAGATGGATTAAAACCTAAACCCAAAGGACGCTCCAAACAAATGCCAAAGCCGAAGATACTAAGAGCTAAACCCTCTCAAGAAGATCGTGATAAAACACAAGAGCAACTACTTGATGAAATTGCATATCTACGGGCTGAGGTTGCTTATTTAAAAAAGCGGAGAGCCTTGATTCAGAAGCAAAAAGAACAGGAAAAAGCAGAACAGCAACGACTGCAAGATTTGTATCTGAATTAAGGCAAAGCTATCCACTAAGACACCTGCTACGTGCATCGGGAATGGCTCGAAGTACATATTTTTATCACGAACAGAAATCCAAACTTACTGATAAATATAGTGATCTTAAGCAACAAATAAAGTCGATCTATCATAAGCATAAGGGGCGATATGGGTATCGCAGAATTACGCTTACATTACGAAATTTAGGTTTATCAATTAATCATAAGTGTGTACAACGCTTGATGCAGTCGATGAAGCTTAAATCACGTATCAGAATAGCAAAATATCGTTCTTATAAGGGGCAAGTGGGTCGAGTTGCAGACAATGTATTGCAACGTCAATTTGAAGCGAATAAACCCAATCAGAAGTGGGTCACGGATGTGACGGAGTTTAATCTTCGGGGTGAAAAGCTTTATCTATCGCCGATCATGGATTTATTTAATGGCGAAATTATCGCTTTTCAAACGCAACGCAGACCGATGTTTGGGTTGGTCAAAGACATGTTGAAGGATGCTATTATGAAGCTCAAACCTAGTGATAAGCCTATCATTCATTCAGATCAAGGGTGGCAATATCAGATGGCTTATTATCAAAAACAATTAGAGGAAAAAGGCTTAGTTCAAAGTATGTCCCGCAAAGGTAATTGTCTAGATAATGCTGCTATGGAGAGTTTCTTTGGAATACTTAAATCGGAGTGTTTCTATGGTGAGCAATTTAATTCAGTTGATGAGTTGGAGCAAACCGTGAAAGAATATATTCACTATTACAACCATGAAAGAATCAAGGTTAAATTAAAAGGACTAAGCCCTGTACAGTACAGAACTCAGTCCTTAAAAGCTGCTTAATCGAACTGTCCAACTTTATGGGGTCAGATCATAAGGGGGCTATATGCTACGATTTCAAGATGCAGAATCATACTCTTTTTGATATGCATCTTCTTGAGATTTTGAAAATTCCGAATTATCTGAAACAAGACCTTCTACTACTGCAAATAGTCTTTTCATATCGCTAAATACCGTATCAGGCACGTTGTAGACCTTCTTTACATAGTGGGCTGTTTTTTCATGATTATTGCGCATTGCATCTATCATGACGGATAGATCAGCCACTTGCTCATATGCTAAAGCGTAGCCTTCAGATACATCACTAGCGTCGTAAGATTTTGTCGGGATATTTGTTTTCATAGCTCCCTCCTACTGATCTAGTTTGTTTAAAGAAAGTAGATTGCTGTATTTTGCATCTAAACTGATCAAACGGCCAATGATTCTGTGTAAGTCCAGAGATTCATTTTGCCAGTCATGATTTTGGTCAATCTGGCAAAGTGTGGCATAATGCTTACGTATCTACTAAAAAGAAATTGAGAATATTATGAAATGTTTATTTAAATTTTCAATGCTTACCAATTCAAAAATTTCAAATGTATTCTATAATTTACAACAAGCAACTGATCTTGCAGTTAAACAGAGAAACATACACTTATTCATAAATAAAAATCAGCATGTTAGAGAACTAGAAAACCTAAATACAGTTGTAAAGAATTCTCGAGTCACTTTAATCGAAGTCATTCATGATACAAATTGTTTTTTATAAAAAATATATTATGGATTTTTTTAAGATTATCCATTCATTAATTTTTTCAATTCATATTTATACTATAAAGATAGCTACATGTCTAATTTAATAAAACTATTCCAAGATCAAAAAACTAAAGCTGGTATATTTCTAGAAGGTGAATACGAGTTATTTGAATTAAACCTTACTGATTGGAATATAAAAGACTATATTTCTCAATGGAAACATGCTGCGAAATATTCATTGAAAAATAGAGAGGTATCCGCTCTCATACAAAATTATCAACATGCTAAAAATCATGTAAAAATAATTAGAATTTATACAATAATTCCTGAGGAATTTACGATACATAAGAGCGCATTAGGTACAAAAGACGGTAAAGATTTTTTTATTACTGAATCAATTGTATTTATTACAGAAAATGAGAAAACTTTTATATCAAATAAGTCATTTAAGAAAATTAAAAAAAATTTTGGAAGAAATTTCCCTATTTTTTACCTTGATATAAAAAGAATGGATAAATTCTATCTATATCTATCAGATCGGATAGAGGGAGTTTCGAATTGGAAAATATCAGAAAAAGATTTAAAAAGTGTTCTGAATCTGTAAGTATCTTACATATATTTTCTGATTTTAAGAGCCTGTAAATAAAACTGTGTAAATGTCTAAATCTTAGTACCCTGTAATAGGGATAGATGGAGACAACCACAATGGATCACAGTCAATTGATGGCACTGGCAAAAGAATTTGCCAAAAACCTAAAAACAGATTCTGACCTGAATGAATTCAGTAAAGCTCTAAAGAAACTTACCGTTGAAACAGCCCTAAATGCAGAACTCACTGAGCATTTAGGGCATGAGCGTCACCAGCCTAGTGCCAAAGGCAATGCACGTAATGGCTACAGTAAGAAGCAATTACTAACGAGTGATGGTGAGTTTGAGCTGAATACTCCACGTGATCGTGATGGTACATTTGAACCACAATTAGTGAAGAAACACCAAACCAGAATCACCAGCATGGATAGCCAAATCCTATCGCTGTATGCCAAAGGCATGACCACCCGTGAAATCGTCAGTACATTCAAAGAACTATACGATGCAGATGTATCTCCTAGTTTGATTTCCAAGGTGACAGATGCGGTTAAAGAGCAAGTGATTGAGTGGCAGAATCGCCCACTCGATAACATTTACCCCATCGTGTACCTTGATTGCATTGTGGTGAAGGTCAGACAGGACAACAGCGTTATTAACAAAGCTGTCTTTCTAGCATTGGGCGTTAACCTTGAGGGTCACAAAGAACTGTTGGGTATGTGGATCGCCGAGAATGAAGGTGCCAAATTCTGGCTGTCCGTTCTAACAGAACTAAAGAATCGTGGTGTACAAGACATCCTGATTGCCTGTGTAGATGGTTTGAAAGGCTTTCCTGATGCGATTACTACCGTCTACCCACAAACACGCATTCAGCTATGTATTATCCACATGGTACGCAACAGTTTGAAATATGTGAGTTGGAAGGACTATAAAGCCGTCACCAGTGACTTGAAGCGTATTTATCAAGCTGTTACTGAAGAGTCTGCCTTGCAGGCATTAGAAGTCTTTGCGAGCACATGGGATGATAAATACCCGCAGATTAGCAAATCTTGGTACGGGCACTGGCAGAACCTAAATACCTTGTTTGCTTATCCAGCAGATATTCGTAAAGCGATTTACACCACCAATGCAATTGAATCACTAAATAGTGTGATTCGGCAGGCAATCAAGAAGCGTAAGCTCTTTCCAACCGATGACTCGGTCAGAAAGGTAATCTATTTGGCAATTGAAGCTGCATCGAAAAAGTGGAATATGCCAATTCGGGATTGGCATGCTGCTATGAGTCGGTTTATGATCGAATTTGAAGGTCGTTTAGACGCTTTCATTTAAGCGACATTTACACAGAAGTTTTTACAGGCTCGCCATACCACATGAATGCCTCAAAATCCGACTCTGCATAAAATGCTTTCAACCAAATTACGATCGTTTTAAACTCAGGCTTAATGCGTTTATCCAATTCGGTCTTCAAACATTAAAGTTACGTTGTCTTTAGAGGGAATAGTTGCCCATTACTTTGACTACGACCACTATTTGAAACGTTACTGGTATTGTTTCTCGTATCTACTCAAATCAATATCATGAATCTGAGCTAGAGTATTTCTAGCCCAGATTTTTATTTCATCAAAAAGTATGACGATGCTTTAATCAACTTACTTCTTTTTGACTATAAAACTGCTTACAACAGCTTTACGAACGATCTGATCAAATTCTACTTTTGAAAAACCTGATCTATTTTTATCTTTTGAATTCTCGGTGAACATATCGAGTAGTTTCATGTTTAAGTCTGCCAATACGTTTGCTTATCTTTAATTTATCGACAACCTATGTATAAATCCATGTGAGTTCTAATTCTATATTGTTCATTAAGTAACCAGAAAACACTTCTACAGTAATCAAAGTTTTCACATTGTACAGATTGGATTTAGATGACCAAATTTTTTAACACGCGATAACAAAGCAAACATACCTATATTTAAGAATCTTGATTTCATCACATTGATAGGTTCTTTTTTTACTAGGTCATGATCTTTCGGAATTGTCTTTCACGCTTTAGTAAGCCCAATACTTTTTTACGGGCTTTGATTTCTTCTTCTGTATACGGCAGTAATTGAATCAATTCCGATATTGCAAGATCTGCATGTTCAATTAGGAAACCGTCTTGCTCGGTCGTCCATTGTCGTATTACTGGAACAGCTTTCATATTTTTACGAAGTCGCGTCATATTTGATCGGGTTCAAATCTATTATAAATAAAGCCCAATTTTTGATTGGGCTTTATTTATAATATTAAGTGTCTTCTATTTCAATAGGATCACCGTCTTCAGGTCGTTGGTGACGTTCTCCATCATCTTCGGGATCGACACTTGAACCATCTTTGGTAATGGTATTGTACAATTCATCTTCTTTTTTGTCGTCTAAGTACTCTTCATCTTCAAAATCGTGAGGTTCACTGTCATCATCAAAATCAAGAGGCTTTTCTTCATCGATCATATTAAGTCTTCCTTATTATGTTGTTGGTTATAATGAGTATGCTCTCACTGAAACACTATTAAATATCGGTTCAGTTGGATACTCAGATTTTTCTTTGAACACTCATGAACTAAACCGAGTACTCAATACGTGTATCGGGGTGATAAAATTTGCCTTCAGCATCTACTTCTACTTGATGTCCATCAATAAAGATCAACTTCACAGCATGAACCATATGTGAAGAACCATGGTCTAATTCTGGCTCTGATCGTGCTGAGGCGCACAGTGCAGCAACTTCGCGCTCATTACCATGTTGATCTTTGACAGTTATTATTTTTTCAGAAAGACTCATTTTGTCTTGATCCTTATAAGGTTTGAGAACATTTGAGCCTTTTTTATAGCATAGAGAATTCGAGCTATACCCGAAATACTGCAAAGAGACTGTCAATCTACAACCCATTCATATACAACTGTAATTTTAGACCAACACAAGTTACGCAACTGCTAATAAACTGTCAGTCTATGTAGCTAAAAAGCGAAAAGTAGATACTGTAACCCTATTTAGCCACTCTTAAACCTAGATCGCGACCAGCTCCTTAATTCCTTTTTCAGACATTTCATCTCCACGTCCAGATGCAATAATTTGTCCACGTGCCATCACGGTATACGTATCGGCTAACTCTTCAGCAAAATCATAAAACTGCTCGACCAGAATAATTCCCATATCGCCCTTTTGTGTCAGGCGTTGAATTACTTTGGCGATGTCTTTAATAATTGACGGCTGAATTCCCTCTGTTGGCTCATCCAAAATCAAGATACGAGGTTCAGATGCCAATGCTCTTGCAATTGCCAGTTGCTGCTGTTGCCCACCAGAGAGATCTCCACCACGGCGATGTTTCATTTCCTCTAAAACTGGAAACAGCTCGTATAAAGAGCTTGGTACCTTTTTAGTTTTAATACCTGAAAATTTAGCCATTCCAATGAGGATATTTTCTTCAACGGAAAGCGTTGAAAATATATCTCGCCCTTGCGGAACATATGCAAGGCCAGCTCGTACACGCTGTTCGGGCGACAGTTTTGAGATATCCTTACCATCCAAAATAATCTGCCCAGATTTAATCGGCAGTAATCCCATCAGGCATTTTAACAAGGTAGTTTTACCCACTCCATTTCGCCCCAGCACAACACTGCAATGTCCACACGCTGCACTCAATGAAACATCGCGCAAAATATGGCTGCCACCATAAAACTGATTGATTTGTTGAATATCGAGCATGTGTCTATCCTATCGACCTAGATATTTTTCAATAACGTCTTCATTGGCTTGTACCTCTGCCAATGTTCCTTCTGCTAAAATAGCGCCTTGAGCCAGTACGGTCACTTTTTCACTGATCGTATCGATAAAACTCATATCATGTTCCACCACAATCAAGGTATGTTGCTTTTTAAGCTCCAAACAAAGCTCCGCAGTACGCTCAGTTTCTGCATCGGTCATACCCGCAACGGGTTCATCTAATAAAATCAGTTTTGGCTGCTGCATCAGCAGCATTCCAATTTCAAGCCACTGCTTCTGACCGTGTGAAAGTAATCCCGCAGTTTTATGGCGAAAGTCCTTTAATCGAATTTGTTCGAGTGTTTGCTCCAAAGCCACTTGAGTTTCAGAGGACAATTTTGCGAAAAAACTCCGTTTTACAGTTTTATCTTTCGGTGCTGCCAACAGTAAATTTTCCATCACGCTAAAATTTTCAAATACTGTCGGTTTTTGAAATTTGCGGCCGATTCCAGCCTCAGCAATTTGCTCCGTGGTCATTTTGGCTAAATTATAGTTTTGACCGAAAAATGCAGTACCTTGAGTAGGACGAGTTTTGCCAGTAATGACATCCATCAGTGTTGTTTTTCCCGCACCATTTGGGCCAATAATGCAGCGTAGTTCGCCTTCATTGATGTATAAAGACAGATCGTTTAAGGCTCTAAAGGAATCAAACCAGACACTGACATTTTCAAGATAGAGCGCAATACCATGACTAAAATCTGCACCCTGAACCTTAGTCCTGCCGTATCCTTCGCCATATTGTCCGCCATGCGGTGGTGTTTCGAATTGCACTTCGCTCATTTAATTTTTCTCCTTTTTAAAGCGGTCAAACAACCCCACCACACCTTTTGGCAAAAATAAGGTCACTACAATAAATAAACCACCCAAAATAAGTAACCAATACTCCGGAGCAGCCACGGTAAAGTATGTTTTAACTGCATTAATCAACCCTGCACCCAATATTGGTCCAATTAGCGTTCCTCGACCGCCTGCGGCCACCCAAACGGCCATTTCAATCGAGTTGACAGGGTTCATTTCGCTCGGGTTAATAATCCCTGCCTGTGGTACGTAAAGCGCACCTGCTATTCCAGCAATCACGGCCGATAACACCCATGCTGAAAGTTTGTACCAAAGCGTGCGATAGCCTAAATATTGTAATCGGTTTTCACTGTCCCGAATTGCACCCAACACACGCCCATAAGGACGATTCATCAAACTACGTAAGCCAATAAAGCTCAGCATGAGTATCAATGCAGTCATGCAACACAAACTGGCGCGTGTGGACGCTGAAGTAATGTCGAAACCTAAGATCGTTTTGAATCCAGTAAAGCCATTATTACCGCCAAAGCCCGTTTCGTTTCGAAAAAACAATAATGCTGCAGCAAAGGTCATGGCCTGAGTAATGATTGAAAAATATACCCCTTTAATTTTTGAGCGAAATGCAAAAAATCCAAATACAAACGCAATCACACCAGGGACTAAAACCACCAATAGCAGCGCCCAGATAAAATGCTCGGTGCCCAACCAAAACCATGGCAATTCATTCCAGCTTAAAAAACGCATGAAATCGGGCAATCCATCACCAGCCGACTCACGCATAAGATACATACCAAAAGCATAACCGCCCAGTGCAAAGTAAAGACCATGCCCCAAACTTAAAATTCCGGCATAGCCCCAAACAAGGTCGAGTGCAAGTGCCACCAGTGCCAAACACATAATTTTGCCAATCAGTGTGACCCAGTACGCAGACAAATAAAAAGTAGAATCAACAGGTGCCAGATGCAACCAAGGTAGAACTAAAAGCACCACAAAACAAAGTACGATGAGTACGGCGCTCAAGGGTTTGTCTGCAAACAATAAAGTGAATTTCATGTGCGTCTTACTCCACAAACCGGCCTTTGATGGCAAATAACCCTTGTGGACGTTTTTGAATAAACAAAATCACAAGCACCAAAAGAATAATTTTTGCAAGTACAGCACCGAGTCCAATTTCAAGTACCGTGCCACTTACCCCTAATCCAAGTGCAGCCAGTACGGCGCCCCAAACCTGCCCCACACCACCCACTACCACCACCAAAAATGCATCGATAATGTAATTTTGTCCTAAATCTGGCCCCACATTTCCAACCTGCGCCAAGGCACAGCCTGCCAAACCTGCAAGCCCAGAGCCTAAGCCAAATGCAAGCATATCAATGCGTGCAGAACGTATGCCGACTGCACGAGCCATTTGACGATTTTGAGTCACTGCGCGTACAAACAATCCAAAACGAGTTTTGTTGAGTAGTACAAGCAGAATCAATAAAATCGCAACGGTAAAAGCAATGATGGCCATTCGGTTATACGGCAACATCAAACTCGGTGTGAGTGCTATTCCGCCACTTAACCATGCAATATTGGATACTTCGACATTTTGTGCTCCAAATACCATGCGTACCAGTTGCATCAAAATTAGACTTACCCCAAATGTAGCCAGCAAAGTTTCAAGCTGTCTTCCGTATAAGGGCCGAATAATGGTTCGTTCAATCAGCATGCCAATTAATGCACTGATCAAAAATGCCGCTGGTATTGCAGCGATTAAGTACCAATCGACCCAAGCAGCCAAATGCGCTTTAAACAAACTCTGGATCACGTAGGTGGTATAGGCACCAATCATAATCAGCTCACCATGTGCCATATTGATCACACCAAGTAAGCCATAAGTAATGGCCAGACCTAGCGCCGCAAGCAATAAAATGCTGGCCGTACTTAAACCTGAAAAAAGATGACCAGACCATTCACTGATCTGTAAACGAGTTTTGATTTGGTTTCTGGCATCTTGTAATGCCGCTGTGAGTTCAGGATGAATTTGAGCAAGGCTCAGCTCATGTTCGACCAAAGCCAGAACATCTGGTCGGTTGGAGGCTGAGAGGGTTTTAATGGCTGCTATTTTAGTGAATACATCTGAGCTGTTGTAATCTAGACGTGCCTTAAGCTGTGCAAGTCGCGCTTTTACCTTATTGTTGTTTTCTTTTAAATATAATTGTTTGATAAAACCACTGTCTAGCTCTGCAATATTGTTTTCTAGTATATCTACTGCCTGTAAGCGTTGAGTGGCATCTTCAGAATTAAGCTTGGCTTTGGCCTGCCCAAACGTCAGTGCTTTTCTTAAAGTATTCACCAGTGTGACTTGAGATAAATCTGAAGGCCATGTGGTGATGACTTTTTCATCGGGATAGCTCAAGAGCGTTTGTTCATCTTTAAGTAGATAGGTATTACCTGAACTATCGGTATAAAGTTGATTGTCGTCGATATAACCAACAAGTTTGTCCAAAGATTCTAGACTGGCAGGCCACTGATTAAGCATCGTCCGACGAGCTGTAAAATCTGATCGAACAAAAGTTTGTATCGCATCGTCGTGCGCTACAGCCGCCGTGTGGGAGAGTGATGTCTGTGGCTGACTGCTATTTTCAGTTGCCCACACAGATACACAACAAAGCTGTATGAAAAGCATCATCATTGCCCAGCGCCGAATATGGTTAAACATAGTAAACCCTTGCTATGTGAATATTTTTTAAGCTTGACTGAGGTTGGCCTGTATCAATGCGTACAGGCCCTCGTTGATTTGTTATTTTGGAATGTACGGGCTCCATGGCTCCGCACGAATCGTGGTTGGTGTTTTATAGACCACATCAAATTGGCCATCAGCACGAATTTGACCAATCATGACTGGCTTTTGTAAATGATGATTGGTTTCATCCATTTTTAAGGTATATCCAGACGGTGCTGCAAACGTCTGGCCCGCCATGGCTGTACGGACTTTATCCACATCGGTTGAGCCTGCTTTTTCGACTGCCTGCTTCCACATATTAATCCCCACATAGGTGGCTTCCATTGGGTCATTGGTGACCACTTTTGAGGCATTCGGCAGTTTATACTCCACTGCATACTGTTTAAATTTATTGATAAAGTCGGTGTTTTTTGGATTCTTAACCGACATGAAGTAATTCCAAGCCGCTAAGTGACCCACCAGCGGTTTGGTATCGATACCGCGTAACTCTTCTTCACCCACAGAAAATGCCATCACTGGAATATCGGATGCTTTGATGCCTTGGTTACCCAACTCACGATAAAAAGGCACATTGGAGTCACCATTGATGGTTGAAATCACCGCGGTCTTTTTACCCGCAGCAAATTTTTTGATATTTCCCACAATGGTTTGATAGTTGTTATGACCAAACGGCGTGTACTCTTCCATAATGTCGGCATCTGCAACGCCTTTGGATTTCAAAAATGCGCGAAGAATTTTATTGGTCGTACGTGGGTACACATAATCTGTACCCAGCAACACAAAGCGCTGCGCCTTGCCACCCTCTTCGCTCATCAAATACTCCACCGCAGGAATTGCTTGCTGGTTCGGTGCAGCGCCCGTGTAGAATATATTTTTAGACTGTTCCTGACCTTCATATTGAACAGGATAAAATAATAAACCGTTGAGTTCCTCCACTACAGGTAAAACAGATTTGCGCGAAACCGATGTCCAGCATCCAAAAATGACCGCTACCTTGTCTTGAGTAATCAACTGACGTGCTTTTTCTGCAAAAAGCGGCCAGTCAGACGCAGGATCAACGACAACTGGCTCAAGCTTTTTACCTAATACGCCACCTTTCGCATTGATCTCATTGATGGTCATCAAGGCCGTATCTTTAAGCGAAGTTTCTGAAATGGCCATAGTGCCAGATAAGGAATGTAAAATGCCGACTTTAATGGTGTCTGAACTTTTGCTGGCTGGTGCAGACGTGGCCTGCGTTTCGGTGGCTGCCGTTTTGTCTGATGATTTTGAGCATCCTGTGAGTGATAATCCCCCCATTACCGCTGCAATACACAATGAAATGGACATCATTCTTTGCTGTAACATGACTTCTTCTCCAATTTGATCATCTTTAAATTAAAATAATTTTTTGCGATGAAATATCATTCAAAGAGCATGCCAAAAATAATTTTTTCAGCTTTATATTTTAAAAATTAAATCTTTAATTCAAATAATTTTAATTAAAATCATAATCTTAAATAATAATGATTAGGCTTAAAATAAATTATCTTCTTATTAATTTAATAATAGGGAAATAAAAAAATAAAATAAAAATCTTAGATTATAATGTGTTGTCAAAATTTGTCTCTACGTCATTTTACGTATAAATCTTCCATTTTCTTCATTTGACTGATCAAGAATAGAAAAAGGTTGAGTTCACTTGCAACTGAACTCAATCCTGTTTTTTAAAACCCACACCAAAATGACACATGCCGAATAAAAAAAGCACCGAAATGATGAAGATGTGCTCTTGATTTAAAATTTCACATTGAGTGAAACTTGAGCCGTTCGAGGTGCACCTAAAAATAAATAGTCATCGCCCATAAATCCACCTACATCACGCCAGTATTGCTTATTGAACAGATTATCGATGGTCAGTCTGAGTGTAGAGTCATAACCACTGACTTTAAAGGCATAAGCTGCACCAAGATCAAACACACTATAACCGCCAACTTTTACTGTTCCAGACTTATTGGCATATTTACTGGCGCTATATTGCATACCCGCCAAGAGTCGTAGACCATCTATTTGCGCGACATCATAAGACACATGCGTTGCAAAACGCAGTTTGGGTACATTTTGAATTTGATGCCCTTCGTAAGCATCAACTTCACTTCCTTCCCAACGAGACTTCATCAATGCCAAACTTGAGCTCAGTTCAATTTGTGATGAAAGCTTGCCCGTCAATCCGAATTCGATTCCTTGAGAGCGCTGATCACCTTTTTCGATAAACGTGAGATTGCCGTCATCAGTAGGTGCAACAAACTGATTATTCTGCTTTAAATCAAAAAGTGCCAAGCTGAGCAAAGCGTTGTTGTACTGCTGTTTGAAGCCCAGCTCATATTGTCGTGACTGTACAGGTGCCAAGACCTGATTGGCATTGCTTGTATACCATGGTGCTGTTCCACCGTCCGCTAAACCTTTGGCATAAGAAAGATAAACTGTTGTATTTTCAAGTGGTCGATAACTTAATGCCATTTGTGGTAAAAATTTTTGAATGGCTGTATGACGATTTTCCGTACCGTCACTGTCATACGCTTTTTCATTTAAATCGATCCATTTTCCACCCAGTAATACTGTCCATTGTGGATCAAGCTCCATTCGATCTGTAAATGCCACAGAAAGCTGCTTACTTTCGAGTGGCTTATATCGATTTCCTAAATCAAATGTAGCGGGTTCAAAATCGGTGGTGTCTTGATAAATATTCCCTGTTCCAACGGGTGTATTAATACCAACATAACGTTTTTGATTTTTTTCTACAGCAGCCAGTTCAAAATTCAAATGATGATGTACAGTTCCCGTTTCAATTTGGCCCTTTAAACTCGATTTGAGTTGTGTGGTCATACGTATATCGTCTGGGCTACGGTAATCGTAAAGATCGTAGTTTCCATCGGCATCAAAGGTATTTTCAATCGGTTTCAAACCTTTATAGGAACCATATGGAAAGGCAATATAATCGTCAATTTTGACATGGCTATAACTCGCACCGATGCTCGCAGCCCAGTCTGAGTTAATTTGATAGCGATACGTCAGGCTGGTGTTCAGCGCAACGTTGGTGACTGGCTTACTCCAGCTTTGATAACCCAGCAATCTGCTCCAAGCCACATCAGTCGGAACTGTTGAGCCGTCGAGTAATTGGTATCCCGGAACTGAACGTTGTTTTTGGCGTTGTGATTCAATATCAAACTGAAGCTGTGATTGATCATCAATCTGCCAATCGAGTGCGAGTGAGCCGAACACACGCTGACCGTTAGCATGCTCGACATAAGGATGAATCTGTTCTTCGGCAAGATTTACGCGATAACCTAAGGTTTGCGCTTTGCCTAAAAAGCCACCGACATCTAGCCCGATAGATGTTCCTCCCTCACTGTTGGCACCTACAGTAACTGAACGAATGTCCTCTGGACGCTTTGTAACATAATTGACGATGCCACCGGGTGTTGACATGCCACTTTGAATGGCCGAAATACCTTTTAAAATTTCTACTCGATCCTTATTTTCAAGTGCAACGTTTTGTTCACCACGAACCACATAGCCATTGAGCAGATAGCTTGAACCTAAAGCCAGCGCAAAACCACGCGAGACAAAATTCGGATAGTAACCGATTGCAGCGTAGCCATCTCCCAAAGCAGCATCATTCTTGATTACATCGGTCAGTACTTTGGCTTGCTGATCCTCTAAGCGCGCTGAACTCACGACAGATACAGAAGCTGGAATATCTTTTAACTGCGTTGTACCAAAACCTTCCAGATTAACATTTTGATGCAAATAACCAGAATCTTGCTGATTGGCACTTAACACAATGGTTTCGAGCTGCTTAGATTGAGTTTCGGCAAAACTGAGTGTACTTAAAGTACCAATACCTGTACCTAAGATCATTTTTAAACAACGAAAAAGAAATGTGGTGGGAAACATCTGGGCGTTTATCATAAATGATCCTGAATACTCAAAACTCAATGTAACTTTGCGTAAGTAAAAATATGTGCAGAGTATATAGGAGTCATGTCCAGATCAAACGCATTGTTTGCTTTATTTGTTGAGTAAAATACAGAATTAAAAGCTAAAAATTTGAAAAAAATCAAAAATTGATTTAAACAATAACTTAGTCAGTTTCTATTACACATGTAGCAAATCATTAGGATTAAAAAAATGGCCTCATGGAATATCCACTCCGTTGTAGACGGCTTGCAAAAAGCACGGCACGACTGGCGTGAAAGTCAACATCGCACCAAAGAGATGGGAGATCGCGAACTGCCATCTAAAGAAATTCTTCGGGTCGTGGTTAATGACTTATGCGGCATTTTATTTCCGATGCGACTTGGACCTGCAGAACTTCGCCAAGAAACCGAAAATTACTATATTGCTTATACGCTTGACCGCGTATTAAACGAGCTTTTTATACAAGTACGCATGGCCTTGCATTATGAGGCAAAACTGCACCCGAGTACTGTCGATGCAGACATCGATACATATGCCAAAACCATAGTCCAAGATTTTGCCAATGCGCTGCCAGATATCCGCCGTTTACTTGATGAAGATGTGCTCGCGGCTTTTGAGGGCGATCCGGCTGCTCACAGTGTCGATGAGGTACTGATTTGTTATCCAGGATTATTGGCGATTATCTATCATCGCCTTTCACATCAGCTGTATAAGCATGTGCCGCTGGTGTCTAGAATTATTTCTGAACTGGCGCATTCTGCAACAGGTATCGATATTCATCCGGGTGCCCAAATTGGTAAAGGTTTCTTTATCGATCATGGAACTGGCGTTGTGATTGGAGAAACCTGTATTATTGGTGAGCGTGTGCGTATTTATCAGGCAGTCACACTGGGTGCAAAACGATTTGAGCTTACCGATGATGGTGGCCTGAAAAAAGATTATGCGCGTCATCCAATTGTAGAAGATGAAGTGGTAATTTATGCAGGTGCCACGATTTTAGGCCGAATTATCATTGGTAAAGGATCTACGATTGGCGGAAATGTATGGCTGACGCATAGTGTGCCTGCAGGAAGCCAAATTTTACAATCGCCATCTGAATCTTGTAAAAAAGTACCTTGATGGTTTGATGATGTAGGGTATAAATCCACTTCACAGTATCCTAATCATGTTGATTCATGTTGATATAGTGGGCTTATACCTGTATCTTTTAATGTTAAATCATTTATATTTCGACAACGTTACGTATTTGAACCGACATAAAAATATTTTTTGTTAAACGTGCAGTGCCATAATCGATGAACTCAGAAGCCATCATTTCAATCTGATGTAAAGTTTCATGCTGAATTTGCTCATTGAAGGCAATTTGATCTGGATTGGTGCTGTCATTATTGAAACAGATCCGTTCTTGGTCGAAGAATATTCTTAATTTAGCTAAAAAATCTGTTCGTGTAGCAACATTATTAACGGTATACAGTATCCGTTCTTGCTCATCTGAACTGATCGAAAAAATCATCTCATACACTTTCATTTTAATTAGACTTGGTTCAACACAATAAAAAAACCTGTAATAGGGAATGCAAAACCATTACAGGGTTCCCAAAACGGAAATCAATTTTGATAAATATATCACACTTTTTAATAAAATTAATAAATAGTTATCTTTTTATGTAATTTACAATTCATAATGCCTTTCTGATGTGTAGGTAGCCTTAAGTTATTCTTATCATTTACGGTACAAGTTTTTACTACAGGCCGCGGAACATCTTACGGATTGGCGGCGATGCCTGTCATTATAATGGCCAAATGGGGAATTCATAACTCGCTGGCTGTGTTTAATCCTGCACCATTGCGATACATTTCATTCATTTTCTAGATCGCTGCTAAACTAAACACTGAAACTCGTTGCCACTTTGACCTTATGCAAAATCTCTCCACGCCTGCTTCATCGTCTGACAATATCGGAAAAGCCCTGCTGTGTCTGATGACATCAGCCTTACTTTTTTCGATTATGGGAGTGTGTATCCGATTTGCATCACAAAGTGTCGACAACGCAACGATCGTATTTTTTCGAAACGCGGTGGGGCTATTCATTTTTATTCCCATGTTAATTAAAAATGGATTTGGACTCATCCGAACGCAAAAACTATGGATGCATACCTGCGAAGTGTGGTGGGGTTGGCGGCGATGTATGGTTTCTTTTATGCGATTGCCAATCTAAAGCTCTCCAATGCGATGGTGTTTAGCTACTCTTCACCTATTTTCATTCCACTGATTGCATGGCTATTTCTAAAAGAACAAATTACACAATCTATGATTTTTGCTGCCGTATTGGGTTTAGTGGGTGTCATGTTTGTTGCTAAACCCGATCAAGGTTTATTTAATCTGATTTCTTTTATCGGACTCGGCGCCTGCTTTTTATCTGCGATGGCTTTTGTGACTGTTCGTGCGCTAACCAGTACCGAATCTCCAGAACGAATCGTATTTTATTTTTGTATATTTGGTACCCTTATTTCATCTATCCCGATGTTTTGGCACTGGCGAATGTTCACCCTACACGAACTGGCTTTGCTCATTACAGCTGGGCTACTGGCCAATATTAGTCAATTATTTATGTCTTATGCCTACAGCCTTGCACCGGCCGGTAAAATCGGCCCGATGAACTATATCGCGATTGTGTTTGCAGGCGTATGGGGCTATGTATTTTGGCGAGAACTTCCCGACTTATTTACACTCATCGGGATTGCGATCATTTTAGCTGCGATCTTGATGTGCAATCCCTTTGCTCAACAAAAAATCATGCGGCTATTTCGATTAAATCGTTAAAGGTTTATCCATCTTGTAAAAATAAATGACTCATCTTGAAGTAGTTTGTACCCATAAAAAATTCGATTACGATGTTGATCAAGTAATGCTTTGTATTTTTTATTAAAAAACAAATTATTAAGCTAATTTTTTTTAAGGCTTTGAGAATTCGACATTTTTGGTATAGTCTAAACCTATTGATTTCCAAAAGAGATCACTTGGGTGTTGACGAGTTATGGTCGGCTGCTCGGTTTTTTTGCAGTCTTCTTACAAATCGCTGTATTTTTACAGCCACTGTTACCAGAGAAATATCAAGTTTCTCCGGTCTGTGAAACTGTTGCCCAAGCACTACAGATTGGTGATTTTGCGACCATATCAGTTGCACACTCTGAAATGTCCAATCACATGCATTCGCATCATGCTACAGCGTATCATTTAGCCGAACAGAAAATAAAAACTGATACATCACATCATCATCACGACATGAATCATCAATGTCAGTATTGCGTGGTCTATGGTCATGTTGTGCCTCTTCTTGATGTAGATTTAAGTGAAGTCTTGGTTCGTATTCAGGTTCGATATCTCGCCTTTAAACGTACTTTTTTTCACGTTTTCTTTGTACTTCAGCAGCTCTTTCTTATTCCTCAAGGACGCGCTCCACCGCTCTCTCTCGCCATTTAAATTTTTTATCTTAATTTTTAAATTGAATGAGTTGTAGAGACGAATCATTATGTTTTGCTTAAAAAATAGCCTATACTGGTTAGATATAAACTCGCCTGCAAAATTGCACGAGCAACATCATCCATTGTATGAGGTGCTCTCATGACATTAGGATTAACCGCATTAGAATTAGCGCGGATTCAATTTGCGTTCACAGTATCTTTTCACATTATATTTCCAGCAATTTCAATTGGTTTAGCAAGTTTTCTTGCTGTGCTTGAATGGCGCTGGTTGCGTACTCAAAACCCGGTTTATCAAGACTTATTTAAGTTTTGGGTTAAGATTTTTGCTGTCGCTTTTGGTATGGGTGTCGTCTCTGGCGTCGTGATGAGCTATCAGTTTGGAACCAACTGGAGCGAGTTTTCTCGCTTTGCCGGAGGTGTCACAGGCCCATTACTCAGCTATGAAGTATTAAGTGCATTTTTCCTTGAAGCCGGCTTTTTAGGGATTATGCTGTTTGGCTGGGGCCGTGTGGGCAAAAATGCACACTTCTTCGCAACCTTAATGGTGGCGATTGGCACCTGTATTTCCATGTTCTGGATTTTATCGTCCAACAGCTGGATGCAAACACCACAAGGCTATAGCATTGAAAATGGCATTATCGTGCCACAAGATTGGGTTGCGATTATCTTCAATCCATCTTTCCCTTACCGACTGGCTCACATGGCGATTGCTGCATTTATGGTGTCATCACTTTTGGTGGCAGCAACCGCAGCATGGCATTTGCTCAAGGGGCGTCGTGATGCATTGGTCAAAAAGTCATTTTCCATGGCACTCTGGCTCATTTTGGTTTTGGCACCATTACAAGTATTTGTAGGTGATGCACATGGTCTCAATACTTTAGAGCATCAACCTGCAAAACTTGCTGCAATGGAAGGTCATTGGGAAACCAACCATGACCATGCCATGCCGTTGTATCTGTTCGGGATTCCAGATATGCAAGAAGAGCGAACCAAATATGCGATCGCGATTCCACATTTGGGTAGTTTAATTTTAACGCACTCGATGGACGGAACAGTTAAAGGCCTTAAAGACTTTGCTCCGGAAGATCGTCCAAACTCCACTATCGTGTTTTGGAGCTTTCGAATTATGGTCGGGCTTGGTATGTTGATGGTACTGTTGGCGTTGGCAGGTCTATGGCTCAGACGTTCAGACCGGCTTTATGAAAACAAATGGTTTCAGCGTTTTGCTTTGGTGATGGGGCCATCTGGATTTATTGCCTTGCTTGCAGGCTGGTTTACCACCGAAGTTGGTCGTCAGCCTTGGGTCGTCTATGGCGTGATGCGGACTAAAGATGCAATCTCTCCTGTTTCTGCCGAACAAGTCGGTCTTACCTTGATCATTTTTGTACTGGTGTACTTTGTTGTCTTTGGAATCGGTATTTATTACATGCTGAAACTGATCAATAAAGGGCCACAATTTATTCATAGCACGCCACAAGAAGCGGGCGGCGTTGGTCGATTCAAAACCCCAATGCGACCGTTGAGTGCGGCTGATGAAGAACTGGATGATCAAGACAAAGGAGCAACATCATGATTGATTTATCTTTAATCTGGGTCGTGATTATTGCTGTTGGCGTGTTTATCTATGTGGTGCTAGACGGGTTCGACTTGGGAATCGGAATTTTATTTCCATTTATTCAAGATCAGCAAGAACGCGACGTGATGATGAATACCGTGGCACCCGTGTGGGATGGTAATGAAACCTGGATGGTGCTTGGCGGTGCAGGCTTGTTTGCAGCGTTTCCAATTGTCTATTCTGCTGTTTTATCTGCGCTTTACTTACCTATTTTGCTGATGGTAATTGCACTGATTTTTCGTGGCGTAGCATTCGAGTTTCGCTTCAAGGCCAATCGTACCAAACACTTGTGGGACAAAGCATTTATTGGTGGCTCTGTTATTTCGAGCTTCTTACAAGGTGTATTGCTAGGCGCTTACATCCAAGGCATACATATTGTGGATGGTCGCTACGCTGGTGGCGGTCTGGACTGGCTGACACCTTTTTCTCTTTTCACGGGTGTGGGCGTGGTTGTCCTTTACGCCGCGCTTGGGTGTGGCTGGTTGATCATGAAAACTGATCATCGTTTACAAGAAGATATGTTTAAGATTATGCCAAAGCTCATACTCGGATTGCTGTTTATTTTTGCGTGTGTGAGTTTGTATACACCTCTGTCTCAGCCACAAATCGCAGCGCGATGGTTTAGCTTACCTCAACTCTTGTATTTTAGCCCTGTTCCTATTTTGGTCGTGATATGTAGTGTGCTTGCACTTCGTGCATGTGCCAAGAAACAGGAATCGGCTCCCTTTTTATATATTCTGGCTCTGCTGTTCTTGGCCTATAGCGGATTTTTAATCAGTATTTTTCCGTATATAATTCCACCATCAGTGACCATTTGGGACGCTGCCGCTCCGGCAAATAGTCAATTGTTTGCCTTAATTGGTGCACTGATTTTGATTCCGATCATTATCACCTACACCATCATGGCGTACTGGGTTTTTCGAGACAAAGTACGCGTAGGTGATGAAGGGTATCACTAGGAGCGAATAGGTATGAAATTATCGAAATTTCAATGGTTCGTGGTTTTATGGCTGGGCGGATTCTTTGGGTTATTGCTGATTGCAATGGCCTTTCGACTCTTATTACAGCTCGCCTATTAATAAGAAAGGATGCTTAACGTGAATTCTATGCAATATGGATCGCAACAGACACAGTCGATGTTGCTGCACATGGATAACCACTTTTTAGGGCAGGAAATTATTCAGGTTCGTAAGAAAATGAATATTTCTCAGACCCAACTGGCCACGATGCTGGGTATTTCAGTCAGAACGCTTGAAAGCTGGGAACGCGGGGTAAGACATCCCTCTAGTTCTGCCAAAGCCTTAATTCGTTTGCTGATTAAATCTCCACATTTTGTGCTTAAAAATTTGGCCTAACCCATTTCATCGAGGTCATGTTGATGACATGGCCTCGTTTGTCTGCTGTGTCTATTACCAAATCAGTCAGGATTGAACTCAATATTTCGAAGTGAATCCCAAAAAATTTTTAAATAATCATCTTTTCGGATTTTATTTTTAAAAATAAAAATTTGCTGCTTAATGATATATTCACGTGCATTAATTATTTTTAATTTCTTCTTGAGTAAATCCTCTTCAATGGTAATTTTAGGTAACCATGCAATCCCTGCACCCTGTAAAACAAAATCTTTCAAATTATTCGCATGATCGGTTTCATATAAAATTCGATATTCAAGTTTATTTGAAATTACCTGATCGACCAGATTTCTTAAGTATGCATTTTTACTGTACGAAAGAAGTGGAAATCTATGATTTAAATCATATTTTGCATTTCCATCTTCATCAATCAGTGTGACAGGAACAATCTCTGTATCACCAAGCTTTAAATGTGTAAGCACATCACTATTAATAGCTTTAAGTTTAGTTTCATCTGAATAGCAAATTAAAAAGTCACAGGCACCTTCTTTTAATAATTTAAATCCTTCTCCAACATTTGCTGCGACCAATTCAATTTTAAAATCTTTAATATAATCTGGAAATAACCTTAAAAATTTTGAAAAGAAGGTAGAACTTAATGAATGCACTACTGCAAATTTTATCGTCACTTCACTGGTTCGATTTAAATTATTGAGTAAAGCTAAAGTTGCATTGAGCTGCTGTTCAATACTTTTGGCCGTTGCCAGCAAAATCTGTCCGGCGTCTGTGAACTCCATGTATCTTGAGTTACGTTCAAGAATTGCATAGCCGAGGGCTTGTTCAATTTGCTGAATACGTCGGGTAAATGCAGATTGACTAACAAACCGACGTTCTGCGGCTTTTGAAAATGAACGTTCTTGTTCCAAGGTGAGTAGATCTTCAATCCAGCGAATTTCAAGACTCATTGCTTCATGTCATATGATGTTTGGCGCATTATAATCATGCTATGCAAAAATTGCATACTAAAATTAATCTATGCATTAGAAATTATGCATACCCAAATCTATGATGAATTATCTTGTTTAGATAGCGATACTAGAATGAACGCTGAAATTCAAACTCGTACAGAAAAGGATTTACTTGGTCTACGTGAAGTACCAAACCAGTTTTATTTCGGAATCCAGACACTACGAGCAATTGAAAACTTCAATTTAAGCTCAAATAAAATTAACCAATACCCGAATTTGATCAAATCTTTGGCTATGGTCAAGCATGCTTGTGCCGAAGCAAACCATACATTAGGCAAATTGAGCGATCAAAAACTAAATGCCATCAAATATAGCTGCGATCAGTTGATTCGTGGTGCTTACCATGAACAGTTTCCTATCGACCTGATTCAAGGTGGTGCAGGTACATCAACCAACATGAACGCCAACGAAGTGATTGCGAACATTGGTCTTGAGCATTTGGGCTACAAAAAAGGTGAATATAAACACCTACACCCAAATAACGATGTCAATATGTCGCAATCGACCAACGATGTTTATCCAACTGCAATTCGCTTAGGTCTTTTGTTCAGTTTAGATGAAATGTACACTCCGTTTGCAAACCTGATTGCAAGCTTGCGTCAAAAAGGCGACGAATTTTCACATATTTTGAAAATGGGTCGTACTCAATTACAAGACGCTGTACCAATGACGCTTGGTCAAGAGTTTAACGGCTTTGCGACAACGCTTGAAAAAGATTTGATTAAGCTCAAAGAAATTGCACCTAGCACTTTAAATTACATGAATTTAGGTGGTACAGCGATTGGTACAGGTATTAATACTGAGCAAAAATATACAGAGCTAGCAATTGAAGCACTTGCTCAGATTAGCCAGAAAGACATTAAATCTGCTCCAGATTTAATTGAAGCAACCTCGGATATGGGCGACTTCGTTTTACTTTCTGGTTTGCTTAAACGTACTGCGACTAAATTGTCTAAGATTGCAAACGACTTACGTTTACTTTCAAGTGGCCCACGTACTGGTATCAACGAAATCAATCTTGAACCACGTCAGCCAGGCAGTTCAATCATGCCAGGTAAAGTAAACCCAGTGATTCCTGAAGCACTTAACCTTGTATGCTTCCAAGTAATCGCAAACGACTTGGCTGTAACCTTGGCTGCAGAAGCAGGTCAATTGCAATTAAATGCTTTTGAACCATTGATTGCATACAAGTTATTTGAATCAATTGAGTTGCTATCAAATGCATTGGTGATGTTCCAAACTAAATGTGTAGATACCGTAACAGCGAATCAAGAACACTGTAAAGCTTTGGTAGATAACTCTATCGGGATTGTGACCGCACTGAATCCGTACTTGGGTTATGAAACCACTACCCGTATTGCTAAAACAGCCAATGAAAGTGGTTTGAGTGTTTTAAGCCTAATTAAAGCAGAAAACTTGTTATCTGATGATCAACTGGCCGAAATTCTTGCCATTGATAACATGGTACAACCTAAAGCTGAAACAGCTTAATCTTTCTAATTTTAAAAGGAGCGCATATCGCTCCTTTTTTTGCGCTCATTTTTCATTTAAAACACGATAACAAGTTTTCATTTATTCACTTTAATCTAATAGAGGAATCGCAAGTTAAACAGTAGCATTGATCAAAATTACCCGTATCTACTTTAAGATACCGATCACCTTAACGCTTATAAATAAGGATTAAACACATGACGGATTTACCAACACGCATGAGACACATTGAAATTTCAGAACCCGGTGATCCTGATGTACTTAAAATAACCGAAGCTGATCTGCCCGAAATTAAAGATCACGAGCTGTTGATTCAGGTGAAAGCTTTTGGGATCAATCGCCCAGATGTATTGCAGCGCATGGGGCTATATCCTATGCCAAAAGGCGTAACCCCCATTCCCGGACTTGAAGTTGCAGGTATTGTGGTTGCCAAAGGCAGTGCCGTATCGCTTTTTGATATAGGCGATGAAGTATGTGCGCTCACCAATGGTGGTGGCTATGCCGAGTTTTGTGCTGTTCCTGAAACCCAAACCTTACCGATTCCAACATCTTTAAGTTTTGAAGAAGCGGCCGTCGTTCCAGAAACTTACTTTACTGTTTGGGCAAACTTGTTCGATATTGGTGGTTTAACTACTGGCGAAACGGCACTTATTCATGGCGGAGCTAGCGGAATAGGAACGACAGCACTGAGTTTATGCCATGCCATGGGAATCAAAACGTTTACCACGGTCGGCACAGACGATAAGGTTCAGGCTTTAGATGCGATCACCACTGCAATCAACTACAAAACAGACAACTTTGAAGACGTGATTCTGGAACAGACTCAAAAGCAAGGTGTCGATGTCATCTTAGATATTGTGGGTGGTAAATACTTTCAGCAAAATATGAATGTATTAAAACGCGACGGACGTTTGGTTATTTTGGGCTTTATGGGGGGGCGTTTCGCGAAAGACTTTGATCTTCAGCAGCTTATTTTAAAGCGTGCCAAAGTGACGGGTTCGACCATGCGTGCACGCACCGATGAAGAAAAATACACCATCGCCAAAGCCTTAAAAGAAAAAGTCTGGCCATTGATTGAGCAAGGTCAATGCCGACCAATCATTTATAAAACATTTACATTTGATCAAATAGCGCAGGCACATACCGCGATGGAGAAAAGCGAGCATATTGGAAAAATCGTGATTTCGATGAGTAAAACTTAAATTGAGTATTGCTTAATTGCTTTCATTTCTCCATTTTAGGCTGCTTTGATTTAACAGCTTGAAATGGAGAGAATAAACACTCATAAATGACAAGTTGTTGGGAACGAGCGTATTTTGCAAAAAAGTGACTGAGTGACACCAAATTAATTGTTATACTATAACATCAGATTTAATCATGAACAAAAATGAAGCATTTTTACGTTTTAACCGTTTTCACTTTTTTTGGACTAACTTTAAGCGCTTGTACATCTATACAACATCCACCAAAATCGGCGAAGCAGATTCAATCTATATGTCCAAATGCAATACAATCCTCTGCTCTCGCCAAACCAATACCTGTCTCTTATATTGTATGGTTAGAACGTAATCCCAATCAGAAGCGTGTTTCTGACTATAAAAACTATTTAATAAGTCAAGGCGTTAATCTGGTTGCACCAGATTTTGAGTTATTCCGATCTGCGCGTGGCTGGCAAGCATGTCAGTACGATCAATACGATGTTCCTGATTCATCTGTATGGAATAATGCTGTACCGACACTCAAGTTACTCGCCTATTTAATAAATTCCAATATCATTTCAGATATCGAACTGACTTCTGCTTATCGTTCGCCTATGCTTAACGCTTGCGTGGGTGGCGCAAAAGAGTCTTCTCATATGCAAAACTCGGCGATAGATTTTCGCATTGGGCCAGAATTTCCATCAGATTCAGATCAGCTACGTATCGCCAGCAGCAAACGCAAATTATGTAAATTTTGGCAAACTGAAGGTCAGCGCTACAACATGGGCTTAGGCGTTTATAGTTCTGGTCAAATTCATATCGACACCAAGGGATTTAGAACATGGGGACCAGACCACACTTGGCATAGCTCAATTTGTGGTGAAAAAATTGAATAAATAAGCCATTTAAGCAGCTAAAGTAGCCCAAGAAAGATAAACACATAAAATCTGATTGATTATTTGTTATATTATAACATAACATTAAGATATTAAATCACTGCTTTTGGCAATCCATCGCAGTGATATCGGTGTGTTTTCTTTAAAAAGGACATAGCAAATGGTCAGCTCCTTAGCCAATCCGTCACATAAACTCCCAGTTACCGTACTTTCAGGCTTTTTGGGCGCCGGAAAAACCACATTACTGAATCATATTTTAAACAACCGTGAAGGTCGCCGTGTGGCTGTCATTGTCAATGATATGTCAGAAGTCAATATCGACGCTGCGCTGGTCAAAAATGGTGGCGCAGAACTATCTCGAACCGATGAGAAACTGGTCGAAATGAGTAATGGCTGCATCTGCTGCACTTTGAGGGAAGATTTACTGCTTGAAGTTAAACGCTTGGCAGAAGAAAATAAGTTTGATCAATTGGTGATTGAATCTACAGGTATTTCAGAGCCTCTCCCTGTGGCTGAAACCTTCACTTTTGCAGATGAAGATGGTATTTCTCTTAACCAGTTTGCACAATTAGATACCATGGTGACTGTAGTCGATGGATTTAATTTTCTTCGAGATTACAGCTCTTATGATCAGTTAAAAGATCGTGGGGAATCTTTAGGTGAAGATGACCAGCGTAGCGTGGTCGACTTATTGATCGATCAAATTGAATTTTGTGATGTGATTATTCTTAATAAAATTGATTTAATTAATAGCGAAGAAAAAGAACGTCTGATTGCTATTTTGAACAAGCTTAATCCACGCGCAAAAATCGAAATTTCTGAATTTGGACGCGTATCACTAGATACTGTGCTAAACACTGGATTATTTGATTTCGATCAAGCATCTCAAGCACCGGGTTGGTTAAAAGAACTACGTGGAGAGCATGTTTCAGAAACTGAAGAGTACGGTATTAGCAGTTTTGTTTATCGTGCACGCCGTCCATTTCATCCTGAGCGCTTTTATGCCTTTATTAATTCTGAATGGCCAGGGGTTGTCAGGTCAAAAGGTTTTTTCTGGTTGGCATGTGAGCCAACACTTGCATGCTCATGGTCGCAAGCAGGTGCAATGGCACGCCATGGCGTAGCGGGTAGTTGGTGGGCGGCAACTGAACCAGAAAACTGGCCACAAGATGATCAATCGCTGGCGGCAATTGAAAAAAACTGGGATGAAAAAGTGGGTGATGCTCGTCAAGAGATTGTCATGATTGGCATGGAGATGAATGAGCAAGATCTGATCATGCAATTCGATCAGTGCTTACTCACAGACACCGAAATGGCACTTGGTCCACAGCAATGGATCAAATTTTCAAATCCATTTAACTGGCCTTCACTCAATTAACCGATGTATAAACTTTTATGAACTCAACACTTCCAGACGTTTGCGTTTCACAATTACCAAATAATTTGATCGCACTGAAATGGGTTGGTATGGAAGGCATTGACCTTCCCCTTTCTATTCAACAATTTTATTATCCATTAAGTACCAAAGTTGATATATATGTCAATCTGCCAAAAAGTGATATTAAAGGCATTCATATGTCGCGTCTGTATCGCTTACTCAATGAATTACATGACTTAGATGCTTCGGCCATTCATTCACTTTTGCAAGACATCATTTCTAGCCATCAAGATTGTGGTAGTGATGCTGCAAAGATTGTGCTGAAATTTGATTTGATGCTAAGCAGATCTGCACTGGTCAGCGCAGATCTGAATGGATGGAAAAGCTATCCTGTTTGCATCGAAGCAGAGCTGATCAATCATAAATTTCAGATAAATTATGCAGTTGATGTCTCGTACTCATCGACCTGCCCCTGCTCAGCGGCTTTATCGCGGCAATTGATTGCACAGGCATTTGAACTACAATTTAAAGACACGCACACATTGCCAAAATTAGACGTAAAGCAATGGCTTGAAGAACATGCAACTTATGCAACGCCTCATAGCCAACGTAGTATTGCGCAGATTAAGGTTGAAACAGATGATGCCAAGCAATTGATAAATTTAACTGAATTGATTGATAAAGTTGAGCAAGCCTTAAAAACACCGACTCAAACTGCGGTAAAACGAGCTGATGAACAAGCTTTTGCGCAGTTAAACGGACAAAATTTAATGTTTGTTGAAGATGCAGCCAGACGTTTATCGAGTGAACTTGATAAAACATCATTAAAATGGTCAATTAAAGTGATTCATCAAGAAAGTTTGCACGCACATGATGCAGTCGCAATTTCGATGTCATCTTGACTCGTAATTTTTTTAAAGGTGAGTTCACGATCTTTTATAAATTTATTTGCTTTGCTTAGGCTATTTTGATACATAGTATCAAAATAGCTCAACTTCAATAAAATATCGGATGAATCTTTGAGATAGAAATACAATTGATTAGAAAAAGATCATTCTTTCGTGTCTAGGAAATCACTGAAATTGCTTGTTTTTATCTTTTGCCAATACGATCTAAATCGTTAATGGCTTTTTATATCATTTTTGATCAGTCAAAATGATCAAAAAAGTCATTTAGCATTGTCTTGTAATATGAACTACAACCAGTTCATGGCTTTAAAGGCCATTTATTTAAGCCAGACCATGAAAAAAAATTGAAGCATATAACTTCAAAGAGTCATTGAGTTTTCTGACTAAAAAACAATATGTTAGTTAAATTTAAAAAGGATTTTAAATAGATTGAATTTTTACGCTTCATAATAATTTTTATTTTTTTCAATAGTTTATAAATATAAAAAGCTATTTCCTCTTAATAATTCTCCTAATTTTTTAACTTCACTTGAATTGATTATGCATTCTTTGGCAACAAAAAAAGACCTGTGAAATTCAGAATTGAGCACACTTTTTAATCCCTTTTCCACATTTCGAATCTAAAGCTTTCTCATTTTGGATGTTATATTTCGATTCGCTATATCTTAATTACTATCCATTCAGCGAGATGTTTTAGTCAATTCTGTTTAAATTGTGTGACAAACAAACAGACTCGAATTTTGTCATTTTTTAACATTGCGCATTTCTCGCAAAGTTTACAATATATGCTATGAAATTTGGCATATAGTCTTTGCTCAATTACTAACAAAATTGATAATCAAAAGCAGAAATATATGCCTGAAAGAGCAAATTTTGCATAGATTTTGCAAGTATGGTTTGCACATTGATAAATTGGAGCAAGTTGAATGAGTTCAACCATTTTGGTAATTCATGGACCGAATTTGAACCTCTTAGGAACAAGAGAGCCAGAGGTGTACGGTCATCTGACACTTGATGATATCAATCAGCAACTCAAAACCCAAGCAGAATCTCAAGGTATCGGATTAGAAACTTTTCAAAGTAACTGGGAAGGTGCCATTGTTGATCGTATTCATCAAGCCAGACTTGACGGAATTTCACTGATTATTATTAACCCAGCAGCACTCACACATACATCGGTTGCGCTGCGGGATGCACTGTTAGGTGTAGATATCCCCTTTCTTGAAGTTCATTTATCGAACGTTCATGCTCGAGAAGCTTTCAGACATCATTCCTATTTGTCCGATAAAGCGGTTGGCGTAATTTGCGGTTTGGGAGCCAAAGGTTATGCCTTTGCTCTTGATTTCGCCATCCAGAAAATTCAACCATCTATTTAATCCAACACGATTTAGGAACATTCACCTATGGATATTCGCAAAATTAAGAAACTCATCGATTTGATGATTGAATCTGACTTACAAGCGATTGAGGTTAAAGAAGGTGATCAATCTATCGCTCTTACTCGTCCAACACCAGTAATTGCAGCAGGTGCAATTGCAGCTGCGCCGGCGGCAGCGCCAGCGGCTCCAGCGCCTAAAACCCCTCGTGGTGCGGTAGAGACTTCTCCAATGGTCGGTGTATTTTATGCTGCCCCAAGCCCAGGTGAAGCTCCATTTGTAAAAGTTGGTCAAACGGTTTCTGCTGGTGAAACTTTGGGTATCATCGAAGCAATGAAAATCATGAACCCGATCGAAGCAACTCAAAGTGGCGTGGTTGAAGAAATTTTGGTAAAAAATGGTGATGTAATCCAGTTTGGTCAACCATTATTCCGCTTCCGCGCATAATCTCACGGGGATAGCTATGTTGCAAAAAGTATTAATTGCAAACCGTGGTGAAATCGCGTTACGAATTACCCGGGCTTGCAAATCATTAGGCATTAAGACTGTGGGTATCTATTCAGATGCCGACAAAGACTTGATGCACTTACGTTTTGTTGATGAAGCGGTATGTATTGGACCGGGTGCGAGTAGTGATAGCTATTTAAACATCCCAGCAATTATTACTGCAGCAGAAATTACAGGTGCAGATGCCATCCACCCTGGCTACGGTTTTCTTTCTGAAAATGCAGAGTTTGCAGAAATTGTAGAATCTTCTGGTTTTATTTTCATTGGTCCTCGTCCTGAACATATTCGCCTGATGGGTAATAAAGTTTCGGCGATTATTGCCATGAAAAAAGCAGGCGTACCGACCGTACCAGGATGTGATCATGCGGTCACTATTCACAATGCCTTGGCAGAAGCAAAAGAAATCGGTTTTCCGCTGATTGTAAAAGCTGCTTCTGGTGGTGGTGGTCGTGGTATGCGTATTGTTGAGCGTGTAGATACGTTGCTTGAATCTGTTCAGGCTGCTCAGCGTGACGCAGAAATGTGGTTTGGCGATGATACGGTCTATATGGAGCGTTTCTTGCAGAAGCCACGTCATGTGGAAGTTCAGGTTTTGGGCGATGGTAATGGCCATGCAGTTCACCTGTACGATCGTGACTGCTCGCTTCAGCGCCGTCACCAAAAAGTGCTAGAAGAAGCACCTGCTCCTGGTTTACCTGAGCAAGCACGTGCCGATATTTTAGAAGCTTGTGTGAATGCATGTAAACTCATGCAATACCGCGGTGCTGGTACGTTTGAATTCTTGTTTGAAGACGGCGAATTCTTCTTTATCGAAATGAACACACGTGTTCAGGTTGAGCATCCTGTAACTGAAATGGTGACAGGTATCGATATTATTGAACAACAATTACGTATTGCTGCGGGTTTAGGTTTAGAACTGCAACAAGAAGAAATTGAAGTTCATGGCCATGCCATCGAATGTCGTATCAACGCAGAAGATCCAACCACTTTCTTACCTTCTCCAGGCAAGATCGATAGCTTCTACGCACCAGGTGGTGCAGGCATCCGTCTAGATTCGCATATTTATTCGGGCTACAGCATTCCGCCTTACTATGATTCAATGATTGCAAAACTCATTGCACATGGTAAAGATCGCGAAACATCTATGGCTCGTATGCGTCAAGCATTAGACGAGATGATTCTGACAGGTGTAAAAACCAATATTCCATTGCATAAAGACTTGATCTTGCAAGATCCCGAGTTTTTAAAACAAGCCATGGATATTCATTATCTTGAAAAGCACTTGTTAAAACAGCTTGAAGCTGAAAAGCCTGCTGCAGCTGCAACACAAGAAAATGCTACAACTGAAAAGGCGTAATCGTCATTTCATAAAAAAACCTCTCATGGATTCATGAGAGGTTTTTTATTTCTGCTAATAATTAAGGTAAAACTCTGTGCAGCGTTGCAAAACATTGCTGACCTTTTTCATTGGCACAGAAGTTAATGGTGTCTGCATTTTTCCAGTATACAAAATACTGCGACACCTCACCTGACTGATCGACTTTTTGACCAGAACAATCAATTTCGTTGTTGTCGTACTTGATTTGCATAATCAAGCCAGCCAACTGCTCATTTTTATCTGGTGATGGTTGATAATCATAAATACCATACGACCACTCTTGGCCACTTTTTACAATCACTTCATTGGCATTTCGAAAGTTATAATATTCAGTACATTTTTTATTATTAGGAATTTCCATTCCCCACAAGCCCATAATTTCAGGACGAGTCACAATTTTAATGGTACTCGGATTTAAATCCATAGTTTGCGGTTGTTCAGAAGCCTCAGGTGCTTTTAAAGGCGCCTCAGCCATGGCCCATGTAGAACAGAAGCACAATAAACCAACAATATAGATATTTTTCATAGATTTATTAACGACTAAATGCATACACTTAAATTAGCATATTTTTAATTGCTTTCATCTAATCATAACCATATATGAACAATTTAAATCGGCATCAACCCGACTATATGCCGGATTGATGCCAATAAAAGATATTACCTAGCGAATATGTGTGCCAACAGTCTCGTAGCTCACATCATAATCGCGTAAGTTCAAATGCGCTAAACGCTGTCTTAATGTTTTCAACGACCACGGCCATGCAGCAAAATTACGGCCATTGGCATCTAAATAGTAACTTTTACAGCCACCAGCATTAAAAACTGTGGTTTGAAGGTGTTGTTGAACCTGCTCATTGTGGTATTTAAGGACTTGCGGTTTGACGGTCAGTTTACTAATTTTATGTTTTTTGATTTTTTGCAAACCATCTACAATGTAATTAAGTTGCGCCTCTGCCAAGCCAATAAAAGAATCATAGACCAGTACATTCGGACCAAGAACCAAAAATGCATTGGGTACATTTTCAATATTAGTGCCTAAATATGCTTCCGGTGATGTGCTTTTCCACAAATCGTGTAAACACTGACCTTTTTCGTTATAAACACGTCGTCCAATCGGAGGATGTGAAACTTCAAAACCCGTACCCCAAATAATGACATCGACCTCATGTTTTTCACCGTTGGCTGCAATCACGGTATTGCCCTCAACTTTGACCAAGCCATGAGGAATCAACTGGGTATTTTCTGCCTGCAATGCTGGATAATAGTTGTTTGCAAATAATAGACGCTTACAACCAATGGTAAAGTCTGGTGTAACTTTTTTACGTAGTTCAGGATCTTTGATTTGCGTTTTAAGTACTTGCTTAAATATTTCGCCCACTGGCTTCAACACAGCAGGATTACGTAAACCGAAATTGATTGCGTTAAGTGACTGCGCCACGGCCTGACGCCACGTGGCCTGAATAATAGGAAAGCGCTCAATCAGCGATTTACTTACATTACCCAATTCCATATCAGGTTTTGGAATAACCCATGGTGCAGTACGCTGAAATACATACAGTTCTTTGGCTAAGGGCTGAATTTGCGGCACAAACTGAATGGCCGAAGCACCGGTACCAATGACCGCAATCCGTTTTCCAGTTAAGTCATAATCATGATTCCACTTTGCAGAATGAAACATTTCACCTTTAAATGTTTCTAAACCGTCTAACTTGGGAATTTGTGCTTCGGTAATCGGGCCTGTTGCAAAAATAACTGTACGTGACAAATAGGTTCCTTTTGAAGTTTCCAGTACCCAAAGATTTTGTTCGGTGTTCCAGCTGGCTTTAATGAGCTCAGTTCCAAATTCAATTTTTTGATCAATATGAAAGGTTTGGCTTACTTCTTCCAAGTAGCTCAAAATTTCAGGCTGGCGTGCAAATAAATGGCTCCATTTACTACTTGGCGCAAAAGAATACGAATACAAGGCAGATGGCACATCACAACCACAGCCAGGATAAGTATTTTCTCGCCATGTCCCGCCAACACGAGTGGCTTTCTCTATAATTTTATAATTCTCATAACCTACATCATCTAAACGTTTTGCAGCAGCAAGGCCTGAAATACCTGCACCTACAATAAAAGTATCATAAATATGTTGCGGCATTTTTGATGCATTTTCAGCAGTTGTCACTTCTTTTAATTTTGCTGTCATGGTGGTTTACCTTCAAATCAAACTTACTTAAATAAACTGTACGATAGACCTAAAAATTTGGTGTAAAGCACAGGTGACGTCCGTTTCATCAGCCAGAAAAGTTTGGCATCAAGTTGTGGAATGGTATAAAGCTCACCCGCATCCAGACGATTGAGTGTTAAACGTGCCACTGCATCACTAGTGGTCAAGGCAAAATTCATCAGGGCATGATCTGCAAGTTTTGAATAGCGCCCCGGTATACGGCCGTTTTTGATGATGTTGGTGGGTACCAGAGTTGGACACAGTACATTCACCTTTACGTTAAACTTACCAAGCTCTGCGTACAAAGTTTCAGACAACGCACGAACACCGGCTTTAGTGACGTTATAGGCTGTCATTTCAGGTGCCGCAGTGTACGATGCCGCAGATGCAACATTAATGATGGCACCATAACCAAGTTGCTTAAACTTAGGCACGAAGTAATGACAACCATGAATGACACCCCATAAATTGATATTGGTCACCCATTGCCAGTCGTCTAAACTGTTTTCATCAAACTTTCCACCCAAGCCAACCCCAGCATTGTTGATCACCAACGTTACCGGATGCTGCATGAGATGCTCGGCTTGCTCCGCCAGAGACTTGACCTGTTCTGCTTGACTCACATCACATTGAATCGCAAACGCTTTTGCACCTAATTGCTCGATTAAACGTACCGTTTCTTCAGCACCAGTCAGATTAATATCTGCACAGACAACTGTAGCTTTGCGTTTTGCAAGCTCCAAGGCAAAACTGCGCCCGATACCACTTCCCGCACCTGTAACCACTGCATAGGCGTTAAAACTTGGTTTTTTATTTTTCCGTCCAAATAGCATCATCGTGATGTGTCCTTTTTTCTGAGCACTGCAATTGCATCGATTTAGCTACGAAGCGCCGGTGTAAAAACTTTCACAAGATACGGCGCAATGGCACCACCTTCTTTGAGTAGTTTTTCTTTGTAATACTCAAGGTATTCACTGGTATCGTGATCATTTGGATGAAAATCGCGACGCAAATAGTCAAAGATTTGCCCCATGGTGCTACCAAAAACACCATCATTTGGACTAAAGATCAGTGCTACACCGCGTTTGGCATCTTTCCAGAATTTGCGTGTCACAAGGTCTTTTGGTTGGCGTAAAACTGGCACAAACAATGTTGAAAACGGAATCAATCCTAAAATAGTCCCAAAGGCAATAAAGAAGCCTGCTGCACGTAATGCATAGTTTCCATTGAGTAATTGATAGACATCATACGCAATATCTTTATGCTCCGACTCTTCAAGCATATGCCACATCCACATCGCACGTGTTTTGGCATCATTTGAATAGTAGAAATTTTTCTCGTGCTTCATCATGTATTCTGCAAGCACGGCGGTAAAATGCTCGATTCCGGCCATCATGGAGAGCTTAAGTGGTTGTGGAAATTTTAAGAAAATATTGTCAAAAAACTTCTCTCCCAAAAAGCGATATAGTTTTACCGGGAAATTAACGGCTTCATGCGCAATCGCGTCATTAAATTCATTATGAAGTTTAGAGTGAATCGCCTCTTGTCCGATCAGCGATGTCACACGCTGTTTCAATAGCGGATCTTTCACGAAATCACGATGATACCGTGCGGTTTCAATGACCAGATCTTCACCATAAGTTAAAAACACAGAGAGCGTTGCAAAAAAAGTACTGGCAAATTGATTGTTCATGTAAAACGCAAAATCAATCTCTTTTCCATCAAATCCAACTGCAATATGACGAATTGGAATTGCAGGTTTTTGGGTATAATCTGGTAACTCAAATTTAGGCATGGGCTTGAAAGCTTGGACTGATTTTTTTACTGCGGTCGTGATCATGGCGACACCTTCTTAAAGCATTCAATGGATTAAGCTGAAAGATTGTTCAGACTTCTTACATATCTTCATGCTAATCCGATGTGTTGTTCGGATTCAATTCGGGTCTAGATCATCTGATAAACTTTAATGCAGCTTAGGCTATTTGTTCATACTCAAATCTCCATCGAATTTAAATTATTAATTTTTAATAAATTTATTTAACATATTGACTAAAAGTACCATTAAATTTGATGCTTTGCGCAACTGACAATCTTCGATTTTTGATGTGCTTACTGGCTGTAGTTTGTTGTGTTTTTTGCTGTTCGGATTTATGTTTTTTAAATTGTTGTATTTGGCCTAACATGATAATTTGAATTATTGTTCGGATTTAAGGAATATCCATTGAGCACTCGAAAGCCACGCCAAACACGAGCAAAAGTCACGGTAGATACCATTATTGAGGCTGGATTTATATCTGTAGCATTTCATGGTATGAGTGGAACTACAACTCGGCATATTGCAGATATTGCAGGTGTCAGTGTTGGATCTTTATATGAATACTTTAAAAATAAAGAAGAAATTTACGATGCGATGGCGGCATCATTTGTACAAGAAATTTTAAAAATGATCAAAGATCTTACGCCTGTCATTATGGATATGGAGCTAGAATCTGTCATTGAACTTATTTTTTATAATTTTCGAGATTTGCTCACCCGAAACAATGAACGCTATCTGATTTGTTTACGACATGCCAATGAGCTGCGTTATGACAAGTATATTAATCAGATTGAGCGGGAACTGATGAATATTGTCATGAAATACATGATGCATAATCCAAAGTACTTAAAGGTGAATAATCTTGCAGTTACAGCCTATGTCAGTATTAACAGCGGCATTTTTAATATTGCACGGCATTTGATTTTGCCCAATCCTTACATCAGTTTTGACGAGTTGGTAGATGGACTGAAAACCATGATTATGAGCTATATTAATGCCGAGCTTAAGAAAGCTGAACAATAATTAAAGCTCCTCTTTTGATTGGTCTAAACTAGGGCTTGTTGAGAATTAACAAACTTTACTGGTTCATTTATAATAATGGCATGGAAAGATACATACTTACTGATGCCCAATGGGCAAAAATGGAACCACTTTGTCTAGGTAAAGCCACTGACCGAGGTCGTAGTGGTAAAGATAATCGATTATTTTTAGAAGCTGTACTATGGATTGCTCGCACAGGTAGTCCATGGCGTGATTTACCCCCTCATTTTGGTAAATGGAATACGGTCTTTAAAAGATATCGAGACTGGGTTAAAGCAGGCGTATTTGAAACTATTTTTGCAGCTATAAATGAAGATGTTGATTTGGAATATGCCATGATTGATGGAACAATCGTTAAAGTTCATCGACATGGTCAAGGTGCAAAAGGGGGACATTAAATCAGTCTATAGGTAAATCACGAGGTGGAATGACATGTAAAATTCTTGCCCTAGTAGATAGTCTAGGCAACCTCATTAAGTTTCGATTGATGCCTGGTCAATATCATGATTTAGCAGAAACTCGACCTTTAATTGAAGATATTGATTTTCAAGCATTACTAGCAGATAAAGCTTTTGATGCAGATTGGCTCATCCAAGAACTTGACGAGCGGAAAGTGAAAGTGGTTATTCCACCAAAATCTAATCGTAAAGTAGCAAGAGAGTTTGATACCTGTATGTATAAATGGCGTCATCTCATTGAAAATTATTTCTGTAAGTTAAAAGAATTTAAACGTATAGCGATGCGTAGTTGTAAAACAGATACGAGTTTTAAAGCCATGATCCAGTTGTGTGCGAGTTTAATTAACTTTAGGTAATTCTCAACAGACCCTAGAAAATGTACTTAAATTCTTCACCATTAATTCAAGGTTATTACGAATCAGAAAAGCCAGATTAATATCGACCCCTTGCAACATTTGCGCTTCGAGCTGCTGAACCACTTGGTTACATTGGTTTAGTTTGTCTAGTCCACTCGGTGTCACCGTAACTAGAATGCGTCGACCATGAGTTGGATCTGGTGCTTTTTCAATCCAGCCATTTGCGAGTAGATCTTGCAAAATTTTATTGGCTGATTGCGGTTTTATAAATGAACGTTCGGCAAGCTTGGCATTAGATAAATTCGGTTTGGCCGCCAGCACCGAAAGCGCAGTAAATTGCGGCAAGCTAATCTCAAGCGCACTTAGGTGTTCAGTCAAATATTTGCTAATGATACGATCAACCCGAGCAATCATATAACTTAAGCGTGGCTCTTCTTCTCTTTTTCTATCAATTGAACTTGAACGTAGCATAATTTATCTTCATAAAAAATTAAAAAGTATGAGGCCAATCAACCCCATACTTTTAAAAGAATGTTACTGAGCGCTTGAGCCATGCGCCAAATGTACAGGGTGTTTGGGCTTTCTGACAAGCATTAGTGCAGATATTGCAGCAATCAGGATAATCGGAATGCTTGAACCAATGACGATGGTCGAGCTCTGACCTAACGAAAGTAGGAAACCTGCAACCAACGGTCCGGCAAAAGAACCGATTCGTCCAATTGCAACTGCTGCACCCACCCCCGTGCCACGCATTTCGGTTGGATAATACATTGCCGCCAGACCATATAAAGCAGATTGTCCACCCACAATAAACAAGCCACAACCCACGGCAGAAAGTGCCAGCAATGCAACTGTTGGTGAAATCGACAGACAACACAAAGCGACCAGAATACCCGCATAGATAAACTTAATCACACTGCTCATACGCATCTTGTCGAGCAGCATACCCATCAAAATAGAACCAAAAATTCCGCCTACGTTGTATCCCATCTGTACATAATTGGCTTCAAGTTTAGACAATCCTTGTGAACCCATAAGCAGTGGTAACCAGTTCAGCAAGAAATAGAGCACCACCAGCGTACAAAAGAAACTGATCCATAATTGAATGGTCGACATCCGTCTTTCTTTTGCAAACAGCACTTCCCAAAATGGTGTTGTACTTTGCAGGTGTGTTTTTTTCTGCAGATAGCTGTTGGATTCAG
This sequence comes from Zea luxurians, assembly GCA_029449295.1. Taxonomy (NCBI): domain Eukaryota; kingdom Viridiplantae; phylum Streptophyta; class Magnoliopsida; order Poales; family Poaceae; genus Zea; species Zea luxurians. The sequence goes on along the minus strand of JAOPSE010000645.1, from coordinate 83,761 downwards.
GTAAGAACTTCATTAAGAGTGGAATGAGTAATATCGGCGCAATACCACCCACATAAAAAATATGCCGCCACTCTGCATCGCCTGCCATAAGCATAGCCACAACAGAGGTCAGTAGCCCTCCAAATGGAATGCCACTGTACATAATACTGACTGCGGTGGCCTTGCGGTTTTCAGCCACAGCTTCTGATGCAACCGTAATCATCATGGGTAATGCACCGCCCATACCTAAACCAGTAAGAAAACGAATCACCAGCAGTAAGTTATAGTTAGCGGCAAAAGCTGTCAGTAATGACATGATCCCGAACAGCATAATACTCAAAATTAAAATCTTTTTACGGCCTACAATATCTGCCAAACGACCACCGATAATCGCGCCTGGCAGAGTTCCAATAATTGCGGCACTAAATGCCCAAGCCATTTGGGCATTATCTAACATAAATTCGGCACGCATTCGCGGTGCTGCTACACCCATCGATTGAAGATCAAAGCCTTCAAATATCGCTATAGCAAAGCACAGCAGTAACGTAAGTTTCGCCCTTCCCGATGCCTTCGATACGGTATCCATAGTCTCTTCCTTATTTTGACTAAACATCCTTTACGTTTTTATTGTCAATGTTCAAAGAACACACATAAAATATCAGTTAAGCTTATAAAAAAATCAATATGTTTTTTTATTAAATTTTCTAAAAAATATTTTTAACATTAAAAATCAAAATATTATAAAAAAATTATAAAATTCTTCAAAAAATACTTGAATGTAAGTTTAACTGATATTAAATTAAATCCAAGACAGCATAATTTGTCATTCAAGGAGAAAACAAATGACATACGATAAACGTTGGGAAACCGTTGATGTACAAGTAGAACATGGAATTGCATGGGTCACACTTAATCGTCCTCACAAAAAAAATGCAATGAGCCCGACACTCAACCGTGAAATGATCGATGTGCTTGAAACACTCGAGCTAGATTCAGAGGCAAAAGTGCTGGTGTTAACTGGTGCGGGTGACTCTTGGACTGCTGGCATGGATTTAAAAGAATATTTCCGTGAAGTAGATGCTCAACCTGAAATTTTTCAAGAACGTATTCGACGTGATTCGTGTCGCTGGCAGTGGCAATTACTTCGTATGTACTCTAAACCAACAATTGCCATGGTTAACGGCTGGTGTTTTGGTGGTGGTTTCTCGCCACTAGTGGCCTGTGATTTGGCCATTGCAGCCGATGAAGCCACTTTCGGACTGTCAGAAATTAACTGGGGCATTCCACCGGGCAACCTCGTCAGCAAAGCGATGGCAGATACGGTTGGGCATCGTGCATCACTGTATTACATTATGACCGGTAAAACTTTTACTGGTAAAGAAGCTGAAGCAATGGGTCTGATTAATAAAAGCGTCCCGCTTGCACAGCTAAAGGCTGAAGTGACAGAACTGGCACAGTGTCTGGTCGAGAAAAACCCTGTCGTTTTACGTACAGCTAAAAATGGCTTTAAGCGCTGTCGTGAGCTGACATGGGATCAGAATGAAGATTATTTATATGCCAAACTGGATCAATGTAATCATCGGGATACTGAGGGCGGCCGCCAAGAGGGTTTAAAACAGTTCTTAGATGAAAAATCGATTAAGCCAGGTTTGCAAAGCTATAAGCGTACAGGTTAAGTTCGCAACATCAATGCTCAAGTAAGGATACACTCGATGCAACATGTACAGTTACTTATTGATGGTCAGTCTGTCGATGCTGCCAATCAAGCCACCTTTGAACGTATTAGCCCAATAGACGGTCATGTTGCAAGTGTTGCTGCTGCTGCAACAATTGAGGATGTCGATCGTGCAATTGAATCGGCTAGCCGTGCATTTCAAATCTGGTCGAAAGTTTCGCCGACTGAACGTCGTTTACGCTTGCTCAAAGCGGCAGATCTGATGGATCAAAATACCGAAAAGTTTATCGAAATCGGTATGCGTGAAACAGGTTCAACAGCCACATGGTATGGCTTTAATGTACATTTGGCAGCCAATATGCTACGTGAAGCCGCCGCGATGACCACTCAAATTGACGGAAGCTTAATTCCGTCTGATGTACCAGGCAATCTGGCAATGGGAATTCGGGTTCCATGTGGTGTTGTAGTCGGGATCGCACCTTGGAATGCACCTGTTATTTTACCAACCCGAGCACTTGCAATGCCTTTAGCTTGTGGCAATACGGTAGTACTCAAAGCCTCGGAAGCTTGCCCAGCAACCCATCGTTTAATAGGTGCAATTTTAAATGAAGCAGGTTTGGGTGAAGGTGTGGTTAATGTCATTACACATGCACCTCAAGATGCACCACAAGTCGTTGAGCGTCTGATTGAACACCCTGCAGTTAAACGCATTAATTTCACCGGTTCGACCAAAGTAGGTAAAATTATTGCCGAAACAGCAGCAAAGCATCTTAAACCTGTTTTATTAGAACTTGGTGGTAAGGCGCCTGTGGTGATTTTAAATGATGCCGATCTGGATGAAGCTGTGAATGCGGTTGCATTTGGTGCATTTTTCAATCAAGGCCAGATCTGTATGTCGACAGAACGTGTTTTGGTTCAAGACGGCATTGCAGATCGCTTTATTGAAAAGCTCATTCAAAAAACAGCCTCACTTAAAGCAGGTAATCCAACGCAGCAAGACAGTATGTTGGGTGTGCTTGAAAGCCGACGCGCAGCAGAGCGAATTCAGCACTTACTTGAAGATGCACAGCAAAAAGGTGCCAACCTTCCGTTGGGTATCCAGATTCAAGATACCCTCATGCAACCGACACTCGTACTGGATATTCAACCTGAAATGTTATTGTATCGCGAAGAATCATTTGGGCCAGTTTGTACAGTACAACGTTTTGCTAGCATTGAAGACGGTGTTCGCTTGGCAAATGACAGTGAGTTTGGTTTATCTTCGGCTGTGTTTAGTCAAAATTTTGGCTTGGCGATGGATGTTGCCAAACAGATTGACTCCGGGATTTGCCACATCAATGGCGCAACCGTACACGATGAAGCACAGATGCCCTTCGGTGGCACTAAATCGAGTGGTTATGGTCGCTTTGGCAGTAAAGCATCGATTGCTGAATTTACTGAGCTTCGCTGGATTACCGTACAAACACAGCCACGCCATTACCCAATTTAACCATTGGGTATGGTTTTAAAAAATAACGATATAAAAATTGCATGATGCAAAAAAGTACAGCGATGTACAACATGGAGTGAACGAAATGCAAATGAATGCCACTCAATCACAAGACAGAGAGCGCTTTGTAAAACTTGGACAACATGCAATTGACTATTTTTATAAAGGTCCGGTTTTACATATTCAACCCAAAGAACAACTCAAGGCTTATCCGCAAAAACTGACCGATCGTTTGATTCATTTTGCTAAAGTTAAGCCCGACCATACCTTTGCCGCTAAACGGAATACACAAGGCGAATGGATCAGACTCAGTTATGCAGAAACCTTGCAACGTGCTTGGCATATTGCACAAGCTTTGCATCAGCGCAACTTAAGCCAAGAACGACCTTTGGTAATTTTATCGGGAAATGATCTTGAACACTTAACGCTTTCGATGGGCGCGATGTTGGCAGGTGTACCATTTTCTGCTATTTCGCCAGCCTACTCACTGGTATCTCAAGATTTTGGCAAATTAAAACATGTGTTTGATGTGCTCACCCCAGGCATGGTGTATGCAAATGATGGACAAGCTTTTGCTAAAGCCATTCAAAGCTGTACGCAAGATCATATTGAAATTGTGACCAATAAAGGCATTATAGGCGATCAAGTCTGTACATCGTTTCAGTCTTTATTAGATACCCCCGTGACCGATGTTCAAGAACATTATGAAACGCTAGATGAGCATCAGATTGCCAAGTTTTTATTTACATCCGGTTCGACCAAGCTTCCAAAGGCTGTTCCGACCACACATTTGATGCTGTGTATCAATCAACAAATGCTACTTCAAACTTTTCCAGAGTTTGAAGACACACCGCCTGTATTGCTGGACTGGTTGTCTTGGCATCATACCTTTGGTGGAAGCCACAATGTTGGGATTGCGCTTTATAACGGCGGAACCATTTACATCGATGACGGTAAGCCCGTTCCGGGAAAATTTGATGAAACGATTCGAAATTTAAAAGAAATTTCACCGACGGTTTATCTAAATGTACCCAAAGGCTGGGAAGAACTCACCGATGCACTGGAAAAAGATGCCGAACTCAGAGATCGCTTCTTTGCCAACGTTAAAATTTTGTTTTTTGCTGGTGCTGCATTATCTGAAGCAGGCTGGAACCGACTTGATAAAATTGCACAGGCACATTGCGGTGAAAAAATCCGCATCATGAGTGGCTTGGGCATGACCGAAACGGCACCATCGTGCGCCTTTACCACAGGCCCGCGGGTAATGGCTGGTTTTATTGGCTACCCTGCTCCAGGCTGCGAAATCAAGCTCGTACCATATGGCGATAAACTTGAATTTTGCGTGCGTGGCTTACATGTCATGAAAGGCTACTGGCGACTAAAACCCGATCAGCACAGCACAATTTTTGATGAAGACGGTTTTTTCCATACCGGCGATGCGGTACGTCTGGTCGATCCAAACGACCCTGCACAGGGCCTGATGTACGACGGCCGTATTGCAGAAGATTTTAAACTCAACACGGGCACCTTTGTTAATGTCGGTACTTTACGCAACAAGGCACTCATTCAAGGTAATTTGTTGATTCAAGATGTTTGTATTACCGGGTCAAATCTAAATGCGATTGGCTTCTTGATTTTTCCTAAGCTTGATGCCTGTGCAGATTTTGCTGGTCTGAATATGAAAAATCATAGCGCAACAGATATCTTGCAACACCCTAAAGTACAGCAGTGGTTTCGACAGTTTTTAATTCAGTACAACAAAGATGCCACGGGCAGTTCAAATCGGGTATCAATGTTGTATTTAATGACTGAAGCACCACAGCTCGATGCAGGTGAAGTGACCGATAAAGGCAATTTAAATCAGAGTAACATCTTAAAACGTCGTGCTGCGCTGGTCGAAGAACTGTATAACAAACAAACAGATAATCCATTGATTGTACGTATACCCGTTTTAAATCACTCCTAAGTTTATTTCTTGTTCTCAAGCTCATTTCGTATGGGCTTAGGCCTTGATCATGCTAAAAAAAGGTGAAATATGCAGCAAGATACTGATTTTGAAATGTTCCGCGATACTTACAAACGTTTTTTAAACGATCATGTTGCGCCCTATTACGACCAATGGGAGCACGATGGTCTGATTCCTCGACATATCTGGAACTTACTCGGTGAAAATGGGTTCTTGTGTGTCGATGTTCCAGAAGAATACGGTGGATATGGCGCACCAGTTCACTACTCGCTCATGCTGGTGCAAGAAACTGCACGCGCAGGATTTGGCTCACTTGCGGTTGCCATTGGTGGACAAAATGAACTGGTCTCTCCTTATATCCAAAATATGGGTAGTGAGGCGCAAAAGAAATACTGGTTACCCAAAATGGTATCGGGCGAAGTGGTAACAGCAATTGCCATGACCGAAGCCAATGCCGGATCAGACCTTCAAGCTATTCGCACTCAAGCGATTTTAAAAAACGAGCATTACGTCATTGATGGTTCAAAAACCTTTATCTCCAACGGACTACATGCCGATTTAATTGTTCTGGTTGCCAAGACAGACCCACAGGCACGCGCAAAAGGTATTTCTCTGTTTTTGGTCGATGCGCAACTTGAAGGTGTTGAAAAAGGACGTTCGCTTAAAAAAATTGGACTGCATGCACAAGACACTGCCGAACTCTTTTTTGATGGCGTTCATGTACCAGTAACTCAGCGCCTTGGTCAAGAAGGCCAAGGCTTTGCATATCTGATGCAAGAGCTCCCCCGCGAACGTTTAAGTATCGCGATGATGGGTATGGGATCGATTTGGGGCGCGATTGACCTGACCACCAATTATGTACAAGAGCGTAAGGCATTTGGCCAAACACTGGCACAGCTTCAAAACACGCGCTTTGTGATTGCCAATGCACAAATCAAAGCAAAAGCAGCGCAAGCGTTTATTCATGAATGTGCCCAAATGTACCATCAGGGGGCGCTGACTGTGGGCCATGTTGCTGCATTGAAATGCTTTATTACCGATACCCAGTGCGACGTGATCGATCAACTGCTGCAATTATTTGGGGGATACGGCTATATGCAGGAATATCCGATTTCTCGTTTTTTTGTCGATTCACGTGTGCAAAAAATTTACGGTGGCACCAACGAAATCATGAAGGAAATCGTAGCGCGAGACGTACTCGGAAAATAACCAATATTTTTTAAACCTCATGGTTGGTACGACCAACCCTGTCAAAACAACAAAGATGTTTCAGGAAGAAATACAATGTCAAAATTATGGATGTACTCTGCTGTGATGCTCTCGGGTTCTGTATTTGCTTCAGACTTTATTGATAAAAGTACAGTCGAACTCACCACACGAAATTTCTATTTCGATCGCGATTATCAAGAAGTTTCTAAATATCCCGCTGCAAAAGACTGGACACAAGGCTTTATTTTTAAAGCAAATTCTGGTTATACCGAAGGAACCATTGGTTTTGGGCTCGATGTTCTGGCTACAGTAGGATTTAAGCTCGATGCCAGTGCCAAATATGCGGGTACAGGCAATTTACCTCGCGACACGGTCACCAATGAACCCGCCAGCAGCTACGGCGAAATTGGCCTGACCGGTAAAGCAAAAGTCAGTCAGACCGAATTAAAAGTAGGAACACTCAGACCGATGAATCCCGTGCTGGTGGCCTCTCCTGCACGCCTACTACCGCAAACCTACCGGGGTATTTCACTGGAATCGAAAGATATTAAGAATTTTGAGCTGCAAGGAGCATTTATAGACAAGGTGAATCAGCGCGACTCGACCAATTATGAAAATATCAAGATTTCAGCGGTGAATGGGCGTTTCAAAAGTGCTGAAACAAATGGTCTTTACTACGCAGGTGGCTTTTACAATGTAAGTCCGGCTTTACGTTTAGGATTATTTTATCTGGATGTTAATAATTTATACGATCAGATGACAACTGGCTTTTTATACAAATGGGACATAAATCCGCAAACTCGTTTAAGCAGCTATCTACATTACTATCGTAGCCGCGATGAAGGCCAAGCAAAGGCTGGTTTGGTCGACAACGATTTATATCATGCGCATTTTGAGCTTAAACGCCAAAATCATAAATTTATTTTTGGTACTTTTCAGCATTTTGGTGAAACCGCTTTTCCATATTTAACGGGTGGTGAAACAGGACTGCTCATCGATACATGGCCGGGCGAATTTTTGAATCCGAAAGAAAAAGCATACAGCTTTCGTTATGAGTATGACTTTAAAGATTATGTGCCGGGTTTACGCTTCATGACACGCTACACCATGGGCCGCAATATTTATGCGCCTAACTTGGGTGGAACGGATTTAAAAGAGCGCGAAACAGATTTCGATATTGGCTACACCGTACAAACTGGCTGGCTTAAAAACCTTTCCCTTCGTGCTCGCTATGCGATCTATGACAACAACATGCTGGCCAAAGCCAATATCAAACCAGTGAATGAAACCCGAATTAACATCGATTACACATGGAAATTTAAATAATGACTCAAACAAGGCATTAGAATGATGCTAGCGCCTTGTTTTTTCAGGAACAATAATATGAATAAAAAAATAATAGCGCTCTGCTTTAGTCTTGCTTGTGCACATCAAACACATGCAGCACCCCAATTTGCACCACCACCGCTACATCTTCAACCATTGGCCACATTTAGTGTCTATTTAAACGCACCTGTCTGGGAACTTGGTTCAACCAGTGATGCAGGCAAGCGACGTATTATCCCCATTACAGGAGGCACTTTTGAAGGCAAAACACTCAAAGGCAAAATTTTGAATAATGGTGCAGATTGGCAAATTGTTGATGCGCAAGGTCATGCCATTATTGATACGCGCTATTTACTTCAAACCGATGATGGTGCACTGATTTACCTGCAAACCAAAGGTTATCGATATGGTTCGCCAGACGTTTTAAAACAACTGGCTCAAGGCAAAGAGGTCGACCCGAAAACTTATTATTTTAAAGTCACCATGCAGTTTGAAACCAGTTCGCCTCAATACGCGTGGTTGAACCATACCATTGGCGTGGGAAGTGCCATGCGTCTGGGAAAAGCTGTTGTATATGACGCGTATGCGCTTCAATAAGTCGTGAGGAGTGATTCATGATGCTACCAGATCTATCTGTTCCTGCACACTTACCCCCCATTCATCATTTACTAGGTGGCCATAGCATTCAATGGAACCCAGATCAACTTGAACTTGAAGTCAGTTATCAGGCACTTGAGAGCTTTACCAACCCGCGAGGCACCATTGAAGGTGGAATGCTTTGCGCCATGCTGGACGATGTCATGGGGCTCTTTGCCTACTATGCCAATCAGCAGCAAGCAGCCACGACTATTAATCTGACCACAGATTTTTTAAGGCCGTGTCTGGTGGGGATTGTGGTGACGAAATGTCGATTTATCAAACAAGGAAAATCCATTTTAAACATCGAAAGTGAAGCGTGGCAAAACCATAAACTTGTGGCGCGTAGTACCGCAAATTTCATGGTCTTGGCACATGCATAAATTTCAGGCATAAGGATATTGCAATGAAAAAACTTCAACATTTTTTTAAACATGCTGCATTGCTCGGCGTCTGCATCAGTGTAGCTGCATGTAATGACAATAACGATCATGATACGGCACAGTCGAGCCAAAGTATTCCACAATTGAGCCCAGCAGTAGGTGCTCAGCTCAAAGGCAGTTGTACAGATTTAAGCGGTTTCAAATTTGACACCACCGTAGTTGAAAGTGCAACTTTACAAAATGCAGGCGCTCTGACTGTTGCAGGAAAAAATATTCCGGCGCATTGTTTGGTCAAAGGTTATATGGAGCAACGTATTAGCCCAATCGATGGTCAAACCTATCAGATTGGCTTTGAAATGCGACTTCCAGTGAGCTGGAACGGGCGTTTTCTATATCAAGGAAATGGCGGTACCGACGGCAACATCGCCACAGCGACCGGACAAGTGGGCAGCGGCGGGATGTTAAGCAATGCTTTGAACGACGGATTCGCAGTAATTTCATCCGATGCCGGACATTCATCTGCACAAAATCCTCTTTTTGGTTTAGATCCGCAAGCTCGCATCAACTATGGTTATGGTGCTATTACAAAGTTAACGCCTATGGCCAAAGATCTGATTAAAACAGCTTACGGTAAATTGCCAGATCGATCTTATGCAGGAGGTACGTCTAACGGCGGTCGACATGCCATGATGGCTGCAACACGCCTAGGCGATCAGTACGATGGCATCTTGGCAAGCACACCCGGATTTCATCTACCACGTGCAGCAGCGGCACAGCTATACACAGCGCAGCAATTACGTCGTGTTGCCACCGATGAAAATGATTTAAGCACTGCACTCACCTATGCAGAACGTAACGTACTTGCCAATGCGATTTTAACACGCTGTGATGCACTCGATGGTGTAGCAGATGGTATGGTACAAGACGTTGAAGCCTGCCGAACTGCCTTTGATATTCATAAAGATGTGCCTGTCTGCTCGGGTTCACGTGATGGAAGCTGTTTAAGTAAAGACCAGATCGATGTCGTGGCTAATATTTACCGCGGCCCTGTCAATTCATCTGGCGAAGCATTGTATGCGACCCAGCCTTACGATCCGGGATTACTTGGCAGCAATTGGGCAAGCTGGAAATTTGTTTCTTCTGTGGGTACGGCACGCGACCCAGTAGCGGTAGGCATTATATTTCAGGTACCACCAGATTCAACAATTGTGCAAAATTCACGACAATTTGCCTTTAACTATAATTTTGATACTGATTACCCAAAACTTTCTGCAACCAATTCGACCTATTCAGAAAGCGCGATGTCATTTATGATCCCGCCAGATGAGCTCAATCTGGATAAATTACGCTTGCATGGCGGTAAAATGATTGTGGTGCAAGGCACAGCAGATGGCGTATTTTCGGTAGATGACACACAAAACTGGTACGATAAACTGATGACAAAATACAAGAGCAGCAGTTTGGGTGACGCACAAAGTTTTGCTCGTTTTTATCGTGTTCCGGGAATGAATCATTCGCGGGGTGGGCTTGCGACCGACCAGTTTGATGCACTTACTGCTTTGGTGAACTGGGTAGAATATGGTCAAGCACCAGATCAAATTGTCGCTTCTGCACGCGGTGTCGGTAATGCAAGTGGCGAAATCAATAGCGAGTTACCATCGAGCTGGTCGGCCAATCGAACTCGACCACTATGTCCATATCCAAAAATCGCACGTTATAACGGTACAGGTGACAGTGAAAAAGCCGAAAATTTCACTTGTAAATGAACACAACCGAGATAAAAAAGAGAGCGACTAATCTGTGAAAATTGAGACTTCTACTGACATTTTGGTAAATTTTATATCATGTCAAAGGAGTTTCAATTTTGAGTACAAATGCCCAACGGGAAATTGCCCATAAATTAAAAGTGTTTGCTCATGTTGAACAAAATGGCAATGTTGCATTGACTTGTCGATATTTTGGTATTTCACGAGATACTTTTTATCGTTGGAAGAAGAATTATAAATCCAAAAGAGAGATAGGATTAGGGTGTGTTGAGAATTACCTAAAGTTAATTAAACTCGCACACAACTGGATCATGGCTTTAAAACTCGTATCTGTTTTACAACTACGCATCGCTATACGTTTAAATTCTTTTAACTTACAGAAATAATTTTCAATGAGATGACGCCATTTATACATACAGGTATCAAACTCTCTTGCTACTTTACGATTAGATTTTGGTGGAATAACCACTTTCACTTTCCGCTCGTCAAGTTCTTGGATGAGCCAATCTGCATCAAAAGCTTTATCCGCTAGTAATGCTTGAAAATCAATATCTTCAATTAAAGGTCGAGTTTCTGCTAAATCATGATATTGACCAGGCATCAATCGAAACTTAATGAGGTTGCCTAGACTATCTACTAGGGCAAGAATTTTACATGTCATTCCACCTCGTGATTTACCTATAGACTGATTTAATGTCCCCCTTTTGCACCTTGACCATGTCGATGAACTTTAACGATTGTTCCATCAATCATGGCATATTCCAAATCAACATCTTCATTTATAGCTGCAAAAATAGTTTCAAATACGCCTGCTTTAACCCAGTCTCGATATCTTTTAAAGACCGTATTCCATTTACCAAAATGAGGGGGTAAATCACGCCATGGACTACCTGTGCGAGCAATCCATAGTACAGCTTCTAAAAATAATCGATTATCTTTACCACTACGACCTCGGTCAGTGGCTTTACCTAGACAAAGTGGTTCCATTTTTGCCCATTGGGCATCAGTAAGTATGTATCTTTCCATGCCATTATTATAAATGAACCAGTAAGGTTTGTTAATTCTCAACAAGCCCTAATGTGATATCTGTCTAATTCCGTAAACTTATTAAAGATTACTTTTTATGTATGCATGACATAGATTTGGCTTTGAAAGTTTGTTGAAGGTAGTCGATCATCTAATAATCTGATGCAATGCATTTTTTCCACCCAACTTCACCAAAGATAGCCTGACCGTTTTTTCCATAGTGTCCTGTCGAAACATTTAGCTGTTCGAAGTAATTCACTTCGCTCTTACAAATGAATTTTTGTATCCTTCTAAGGAGGTGCTTTTTTTGGGGGAGGAACTATCACTTATGCTTAGCAATCTGCTCATTCTATCGGATTGACTGCAAATAGCGGTATGGTAGATATCGTAGCAGAACGTTTTGATGCAGGTGTACGTTTTGGCAATCGAGTTGCTGAGGGCATGATTGCTGTTCGAATTGGTCCAGATGTTAGAATGGTTGTCGTTGCGACACCAGAGTATTTCGAAAAAAATGGCATGCCACGGACTCCTCAGTTCAGTGAAATTATATCTCTATCACACTGTCTGATTTCATTAGACCATTACATTAAATCCCGAACACCCAAACATAACGGTAAGGTCGAACGATCTCATAAGACGGATAAAATGGAGTTCTACCAGTTATTAGACTATACCGATGATATTGATTTAAAAGCCAAGCTAGCCGAATGGGAGGCATTTTATAATTATGCCCGACCCCATGCAGCTATGAATGGAAAAACACCCTATGAACGATTAAAAGAAAAGTTATGCTAAAATCTTGGTGTCAGTGGAGGTACTAGTATTCACA
>JAOPSE010000645.1:59579-71427 GCA_029449295.1 Zea luxurians | reverse complement strand
AATAAAAAAGGGACTCCTGAGAGTCCCTTTTTTTTAAAGATTGAATTATTTTTCAATAGCATATGCAATCACGTAGTCACCATGATCTGGAGACTGACGTGCACCACCTGCTGAAATCACAACATATTGTTTTCCAGTTTTCGGTGACACATAACTCATAGGCGTACCTTGGCTACCCACAGGAAGACGGGCTTTCCAAAGCTCTTTACCATTAGATGAATTAAATGCACGTAAGTAGTAGTCTTGCGTAGCGGCAAAGAATACCAAACCACCCTGAGTCGCCATTGGACCACCAATGGTTGGCATACCAATTGGTGCTTTTAGGCCCATTTTAATGCCCATTGGACCTGTGTCTTGAATCGTACCCAATGGTACTTGCCAAGCCACTTGACGTGTTTTCATGTCAATCGCTGTCATCGTACCAAATGGTGGTTTTTGACATGGAATGCCTAGAGCTGACATAAAGCGGTTTTTATTCACTTTATATGGCGTACCTTTCATCGGCACTGCGCCCATACCCGTGTTAACTTTCTCACCGCCATTGGCTTGAACTGCTAAGTCTTCTGGGGTTTGTTTGATCAACTGAATCCATAGACCTAGACGCATATCATTCACAAACATATAACGATGCGATGGATCAAATGCGATGGATCCCCAGTTCATTCCACCCAAAGAACCTGGGAAGCTTAATGAAACATCGGTACCCGGAGCGGTATAAAGCCCTTCATAACGCATCGATTTAAAGCTGATACGACACATCAACTGGTCAAATGGCGTTGCACCCCACATATCAGACTCAGTTAAAGTCTGGTTTCCAATTTGTGGCATTTCTACAGAACGCGGCTGCGTTTTGCTGTACTGCTCACCCGGAATATCGGCAGTTTTTACTTCTTGCTCAATCACTTTGGTTAACGGTTTACCCGTTACACGATCAAGTACATAAAACTGACCAGATTTAGTTCCAATCACAACAGCAGGTTTAGTGCTGCCATCTTTCATTGGGAAATCGACCAAGCTTGGCTGCATTGGTAAGTCAAAATCCCATAGATCATTATGAACAGTTTGATACACCCACTTTTCTTTACCTGTGGTTGCATCTAGCGCCAAAACGGATGTGTTATATTTATGATCTAACGGCTGACGGTTTGCACCCCACAAATCGACAGATGAACTCCCCATAGGTAAGAACACAGTGTTCATTTGTGGATCATACGACATAGCTGCCCAAGAGTTTGCAGAGCTACGCTTGTAAATTTCACCCGGCTTCAACACATAGTTAGGATCTGGATTACGCGGATCGAATGCCCAGCGCAATTTACCTGTAATGACATCATAAGCGCGAATCACACCGCCTGGCATATCAGCACCTACGTTATCGGCAATACGGCTACCCACAACAATAGAAGTGCCTGCGATAGTCGGTGCAGAAGTGACTTCAAAGCGTGGTGCTTTGGTGCCATCCCCCAAACCTTCTAACAAATCAACCGTACCATTTACACCAAAATCTTTACAACGCTCACCTGTATCTGCATTCACTGCAATCAGACGACCATCTGGTGTATTGGTGTACACACGACGTGGGCACTGGGTATTGGTTGCGACCGCTGTAACAGGAGTTGCACCAGCCAATGTCGGTTGCGTCAACGCTTTGGTCGAATCAAAGTAAGCGACGCCACGGCAACGCTCCCATGCATCTGCTTTAGAATTCACTTCTGCTTTCCAGAGCTGCTTACCAGAATCTGCGTCTAATGCAAAAATATTGTTGTGCGGTGTACACAAGAATACTTTATTGCCAACTTGCAAAGGTGTCATCTGGTCTTCTGCGCCGTTACCCGTACCAGTGGTAAAATCACCCGTACGGAAACGCCAGGCTTCCTTCAACTTAGATACGTTGTTACGGTTAATCTGATCTAGCGCAACAAAACGGCTTCCGCCTGCATCATTACCATAATGGTCCCAATCAACCTGTTTTTTTGCAGGATCAACCGGAATCAAAGGCAACTCTTCACCAGATGCTTTTACTGTTGCATGCGGAATAAACATGCCATATAAACCACCGATCATACCAAGCACGGTCAGTGCACCAACGGCATACGCTGGAGCACCAATTGGTGTTTGATATTGGTATTTACGAATAGATGGCAAAGTTAACATAACCGCAGCAAATAAACCCGCTGGGAACATCAAACGTGAATGCAATGGCCAAAATTCAAAACCAGCATCAATTAACGCCCAAATCACAGTACCGATGAAGGCCAAAGCATATAACCACACCCCTGTTGCCTTTTTCTTGAAAATAAAAAAAGCTGAGGCAGTAATAATTAATCCAGCAATCAGGAAGTACCATGAACCACCCAGGCTAATCAGTTTTCCACCACCAATGATATAAAATACACCGGTAATGAGTAAAGCCAGCCCAAGTATAAAACACCATATTTTAAATATGATGTGAGACTTCGCTTGAGGGTCAGACATACATCTTTCTCCACTTATCATGATTGCCATTCTTTGATGTTTTCAAAGTAAGGCGCTCATGTATAAACACATTCAGCTAAAGTGGGATAAGCCACTTTAGCTGTTCGAATTAAGTTTAAAAACCAGCAACGATATTGACTATATTTTAGACATTTTTATTCTTCATTTTGTGTCATTGCTAGAAATTTAAACGCATAGTTAATCCAGCGACCCATGCATCATCCACTTCCTTTACACCAGCAGGCTGATGAATATATTGAATATTTGGACGAAGCATGACTGCTGGGGACCATTGATAGGTGTAATTCAGTTCGATATTCAGCTCATCGTGCTGAACAGGAATATAGTTCGATGCCAATGCATCGTATTGGTCATAACCACGACTTTCATCAATTGCAATTTGACGATCTCGTGCGCGCTCGTTTACCACATAATTGGCCAAACCAAAACCAATCGAATCATTTGGACGGCTATCGAAAGCACCTTTGTACCAAAGTGCAAGTTGCTGGGTACTTTGAACCGTTGTCGTGGCTTTGTCGTTTAGCACACCGTTAAAGCTGATATACAAACCCCGCTTTGGATCATTGCCTTGTTGCGTAAGTTGCTGCTGTGTATTGATCCAGAAACTGTGCTTACCATCATGTACTTTACTTGGATTGGCAACATCTGTTGCTTCTGCTGTGGAATATAGCGCACCGATTTTATATTCGCCCGGCAGCCCACCAAAGTAAGCAAGTTTAGGTTTCCATGCCAACTCCACCGGAATGGTCGCACCTTTAACGTTGTTCATATCTAGGTTAAAGCCGTCACTGTTCGACTGTGTTTTGACATTATCTGGATTGACTTCATATACCCCAAGGCCCAATGTCCATTCAGGTGCAAACTGATACTTCACATTTGCCCCCCACAATCCTACAGGCCAGTTATACCAGATCGATCCGATCGACTTACCGAGCTGACCACCACAAAGCAATAGATTTTGAAACTCACATTGCGAGCTGTTGAAATCGTCTGACATGCCCATACGACCAATCTTGACTTGTACTGTATTGTCGTCAAAGCCTTTTTTGATCCAAGCCTGCGTCAAACGCCAGATTTTTCCACGCCCATAGATCTCTTGTGAATTGCCGAGTGTCGATGATCGTGGATCTTTGATACGTTCCAAAGTGATTGCGTTTCCATCACGTTTGGTGATCATGATGGCTGCGCTTGTATCTTTCCAACCTGCAATTTTACTCAAGTCAAAATTTGCGCCCAGCGTCAGTTGTCCTGCATTTTCAACAGTTGTATTGTCATTAAAGCCACCAGAGATATTACTTGCCGCCTGACTCATGATCGAAGCCGTGAATTTGTATCCCTGTTGTTCAAGTTGCTGGCGATTCCCACCCCAATCGCCCAAAAGCCACTGACGATCTTGAGAATAAAATTCATTTGCCGAAGCAAACTGACAACTGAGCAAAGCAGCAGAAATTAAGCCCAATTTAAAAAAATCTTGCATTGAAAATTCCCTTTTTATTCAAGGTGTTTCCAATTTCTGGAAACACCGTATACTACAAACATTATTTCATCATCACCGCTGAACTGAGCTCTGAAGTCGCACCCAAGTGATCAGTCACATTTGCCGTGATCGATGGCATAACAACTTTTGGTGTCCAGTTGGCTTTTGCAACGCCCTGAGCATCTGTAACAACAACTACAGAATCTAGATACTGCTCAGCTTCTTTAGAGGAAGCCGAACGGTTACCAAAGAATTCAACGTTATAACGTTGATTTGGCATACCTTTTACTTCTACCGTAATTTGTTTTTTAGATACAGTGAGCTTCGGCGCCTGAATACCTTGGTTTGGTACAGCGTTACAGTTTTGCTGATTCGGCTGAGTACAGGTTTTTTGCAGCTTTGCAGGCTCAATGACAACACCACCACCACGAGAGCCAACAAAACCTTCATGCTCGAGCGCAGGCACACCAAACACGATTGCGCCTAAACGCTGATTCGGCACACATGAACCACCCGCTTCGCAGCGCTTAATGTCTTTGCCGTTATCCCAAATTTGGTTTTTGGTCAATGTGATACGAGCATTGGCATCTTTTTCAGAACGAATCGCCACCCCAATACGGTTACCATGCACTTTGTTACTGTCAAAAATATTGCCATCGCCTGTTAAATTGAATCCCAACGAGTTGTTGGTTAACTCATTGTAGGCGATGTAATTACGCTTACCCCAGTTGATTTGCAAACCGTCTGAGTAGTTCTCAAACTTGTTACCGACCACGGCATTGTCGTTGCCCCACAAAATTTCAATGCCTTGTGATGGTTCAGGATTCGCTTTTGTTGAAGTAAACAAGTTATTGGCAACTAAGTTAAATGCTGCGCCGCGAGTTAACTCAAGACCATCTCCGTTATCGATAAACAGATTGTCTAACACCTTATTGTTATTGGTGGTTGTCGATGTCGGGTTGCCTTTACCATCATCCCCTGTGATCATCACACCCGCACCACCGTAGTTATTACTAATGCGGTTATGTTGAATCAAGTTGTTACTTGAGCGATTGACCAAAACACCAATACAAAAGCGATGTACATCTAAGCCTTTTAACGTTACGCCGTTTACATCTTGCAAGACCAAGCCCGGTAAAGTCATGGTACGGACGTTTGTGCCGTATTGCTCTGGGTTTGCTCCTGGGCAAGCTTTAGCACCTTCACCTTTAATATAGTTTGAACCATCAATCGCGATGTATTCACCAGTTTTATCCCACTGAGTCCCAATAATCTTGACTGCTGATTTAATAGATGGAAGTGGCTTGTCGACTTTAATCACATACGGTGCTTTGCCAACCGCTTGAATTAAAATTTGATTTTCTTGAGCCGTATTGGCGTTTGATTGCTCAATTGCCCAACGTAAAGAGCCTTTGTCGTTATCATCCTGATAACGATCAACGATATAAGTTTCCGCAGACGCAAAGCCTGAAGAGATTAAGCCCAAAGCAAATGCTGATAAACGCAAAGAATTCAATTTCATGACAGTTTCCTTGTCAGGATTATGGTGTTTGAGTTGGTTGAACTGTTTTTAAGATTTGTTTAAGCGCAGTGACATCGATTTGACCCGGTGCCGAAGCCTCGCCGATCATACCGAAACTTAAACTTCCGCCCATATTGGCGGTTGAAACACGCGATACCGTACCTAAGCGCCCCATCGACATCGTAAGTAACGGTTTTTTCGACTGTTCACTTACTTTTAGTGTCGCATTCATTAGCGTAAAGACATCCTGCTTCGACTTTGGCATTACCGCAATTTTTAAGATATCTGCACCCATTTGATCTTGTTTGAGTAAGCGATTTACTATTTCCTGCTCACTTGGGGTTTTATCAAAATCATGGTTAGACATCACCACTAACACATTTTTCTTGTGTGCCAAGCTGGTCAGCTTTTCAACTGCTGCCTGATCTCTAAACATTTCGATATCAAGTAACTGCATAAATGGCTTTTTTAAATAATCGCTGTAAATTTTTGCATACTGTTCATCGGTTACATTGAGTTTGCCACCTTCATTTGAAGTACGAATCGTTGCGAGCAACGGTTTGTCTTTTAAAATCTGGTTCAGTTCTTGACCAAGTGCAATCACTTGTTTGGTGTCGCTTGCAAATTCCAGCAAATCTATACGAAATTCAGCAATATCCGCATCTTTATTCGCTGCAATCACTTTTGCCTGAGCAATGGCTTGCTCTTTGGTTTTTGCCGTAATCGGGACAATAGTCTTGACAGGCAAATCACCAATATTGAGATTTTTAACAACATATGTTGCCTTGTTCATCGCAGCATTTTCAGCCGCATGCGTAACAGACAGCATAGGTAGGGAGAGACTTAAAGCCGTGCTAATCAGCAACTGCTTAACTAACTTTTTTGAACTGTTCATTTTACGTTCCCTTGTAAAAAAAATTGAAGTTGCACATCAAGCATGACATACAACTTTGGTCCCAAAAACCTTAGATATCAAAGAATACCGTTTCATCTTCGCCTTGGATGCGAATATCGAAACGATACACTGTCTCACCGTCACGCTCTTCACGTTTTGCGATAAGCGTTTGACGACGTGTTACCCACTCAATACTGTTAAGTACTGGATCTTTGGCGTTTGCTTCAACTTCATCCTCAAAATAAACACGGGTATGTAACCCAATGTTGATTCCGCGAGCGAAAAGAATCACTGAAATATGAGGGGCTTGCGTTGTTCCCTTACGTCCCGGTACTGCGCCAGGCTTAATGGTACTGAAGCTCCAAAAACCTGTCTTAAAATCTGCACCCGTACGTCCCCAACCATGAAAATGCGGATCTGCTGCTTTACCTTGAGTATCTGCTTCACTGGGATAGACACCATTGACATCTGCTTGCCAGATCTCAACCAAAACATCACGTAATGGCAAACCTAATCCGTCAAATACCTGACCTTCCAAGCGAATACGTTCACCTTGTGTTTGATCTTGAACCAGCATATTGCCGTAGTTATGTTCAAACACTTCAATGTTGGCCTGTTTTGGAAGCAAGCCAATATGCACGTAAGGACCACCTGTTTGAGATGGGGTTTCTTTGAGTTCTTGAAAATTCCAACCGTTCATTATTTTCACTCCATCCATTAAGTTAAGTCATTTTCGAAGTAAGTCGCGCGACGACCACGAAGCGTAATGTCAAAACGATAACAACGGCTGTCAGCTTCAATAAAGTTGCTTTTGTCTTCAAGTGCGATCAAAGCGCGACGTTGATCATCTGAAGGTACAGTTTTTAAGATTGGACACGAATCAATTAAAGTGTCACCTTCAAAATAAAACTGTGAAATCAAACGCTGAGCCCAGCCGTCTGCAATCAATGAAAAATGGATATGCGCCGGACGCCATTCATTAATACGGTTACGCCATGGATATGGACCTGGCTTAATGGTTCGAAAAACGTAATATCCATTGCTGTCTGTGAGCATACGTCCACATCCACCAAAGTTTGGATCCATCGCACCTACATATTGGTCATTCGGATGACGATAACGACCCGATGCGTTTGCCTGCCAGACTTCAACCAAGGCATTTTTTACAGGACGACCAAACTGATCACGAACATAACCATGAATAATCACACGTTCACCAATTGGCAAACCGTCTTTGGCATAGTTCAAAATTAAGTCATTGTCTTTTGGACCAAACTGATCTGCACTAAAATGTGGTGCAGTCACTTCCGACAATGTTTCTGCAATCGAGATCAGTGCATTTTTTGGCGAGCGTAATACACTGGTTTTATAACCTGGTGCATAGGCTGGCGGATGATCCCCTGTATTGCGTTGAGCGTAAGCGCCCCAGTTAAAATGAGACATATTTTTCTCCCTCTAAATCTGCTGATCCATTATTTTTTGTTCAGTTTTTCTGGTGCGATACCAAGCTCTTCAAACACCTGTTCAGCCATATGCATGGCAGCATTTGATGCAGGTAGGCCCGCATACAGTGAACAATGCAGGATCAATTCTTTGAGCTCGTCTTTGGTCACGCCATTGTTGAAACATGCACGTAAATGCATACGCAACTCATCTTCACGACCTAGCGCCAATAAAACCGCGATTGTCACTAGACTGCGTGTATGGCGAGGTAAGCCCGGACGAGACCACACCTCACCCCAAGCAAATCGACTAATAAAATTCTGAAAGTCCTCATTGAAATCGTTCAGATTCTCAATCGAACGGTTGACGTGTTTTTCGCCGAGGACTGCTGTACGGACTTCAATGCCCTGTTTGTAACGATCATCATCATTCATTAGAGAACTCTCACCTTAAGTTGCATCAGTATGTGCAACGATAGACTTAACAAAAATTGCAATCGCGGCAGCTGCGGCAGGAATGAACAACATGCTTAAAATCATGGTGAACGACCAGTTATTACCCAGCAGAACTGCTCCAATCCATGCACCGAACACGGCCCCAAAACGGCCAATGCCCGACATCCATGCAACACCAGTTGCACGGCACTGCGTTGGATAAAACCGCGCACTTAAAACCGGCATAGACGACTGCGCGCCATTTACCGCAATACCCGCACACAAGATAAACAGTGCAAGTAAAGTTGGATTTGAAAGACTTTGACCAACAATTACCGCAAAAATACCGGCAGCCAAATAAAAACCCGCAATAATTCGATTCGGATTAAAACGGTCCATCGCCCAGCCAATAAATAGCGCACTGAGCACACCACCAAACTGAAATAAGCCCCCTAAGAATGCTGCACGCTCTAACGATGCCCCGGTTTCACGCATCAAGGTTGGTAACCAGCTGGTCAACAGATAAATTACGACCAGACCCATGAAGTAAGTCACCCAAAGCAAAACCGTTCCTTTGGCGTATTTGCCAGAAAACAGCATGCCAAAGACACCTTTTTTACTTGAAGCATCTGTCTTTTCTTCAGGGACGTGGAATTCGGTTACACCTTGAACCTTATGGGGTGCAATACGCGTTAAGATCTGACGCACCTTTTCGGTATTTTTTCCTTTTACAATCAGGAAACGATAGGATTCTGGTAAAAACACCATCACCACAAGCATCAAAATCAAGGGGGCCCAACCGCCTAACAAAAACAGGCTGTGCCAACCATAAGCCGGAATTAACCAGCTGCTGATAAAGCCACCCATTGCCATGCCCAAGTTGTAACCACAAAACATACATGTCACGAGCAAAGAACGAATTCGTGCCGGACAGTATTCTGAAAAAAGTGTGGTCGCGTTTGGCATTGCAGCGCCTAGACCAATCCCAGTTAAAAACCGGAAAATCACCAAACTGTCTAATGTTGTGGAATATGCACAGGCAAGTGTAAAACCACCAAAAATCAACATCGCAACAGACAGCACAATCTTGCGACCAAAACGATCGGCTGTCGGGCCTGAAACCAGCGCACCAATAATCATACCGCCCAAGGCAGCACTCATTACAGGACCCAACTGCGATCGATCCACGCCCCAATCTTGAGCAAGCGCAGGCGCAATAAATCCCATTGCTGCGGTATCTATACCATCCACAAAGACAATCAAAAAACACACAATCGCAATAAACCACTGATACTTACTTAGTGGCGCATCATTGATTAATGCCTGTGCATCCAGACTTGTGTTTTGTGCAGCGTAATCCTGAGACGCCATATCTGCCTCCTAAGGCCTAAATCCTTTTAAATCAGTTTATTAAACGATTGATCTAATAAACTGGCCAAAAACTTGCGTGAATGCTTCAGGCTGTTCAATATTTGACAGATGTGAAGCGTCCAATGTCTTCAACTGGCTGTTTTGGATATATTGATGTAAAAACTCAGCATCGCTGACCGTAGTGACCGGATCTGCTTCTCCGGCAATGATCAGTGTCGGAATTGAAATCTTTGCAATCGATTCACGCAGATCTGCGCCTGCAAGTGCACGGCAGGCATTGGCATACCCTTGTGCTGGCGTATTGGCTAGACTTCGAATCGTGTTTTGAGCAAGCGCACTGGCTTGATGATCAAATTTCTCGCTAAACCAGCGAGTATGTGTGGTGCTGACCAAATCACTCAAACCCGTTGCTTCTACGGAAGCAGCGCGTGCATTCCAACCTTCTGCCGTCCAGATTTTTGCAGCAGAATTGGCAACCGTGATGCTATAAAAACGTTCAGGGCGATGAATACCTAACCAAAGTGCCGTCATACCGCCCATTGAAATACCACAAAAGTGCGCTTGATCAATATTTAAGGCATCCAAAATATCAATGACATCTTCACCCAGATGCTGCAATTCGGTTTGATCAATAACAGCACTTTGGCCGTGTCCACGTGTATCGTAAGTTACAATTTTAAAATCGGCTTTGAGCGCTTCGATTTGTGGCATCCACATGGTATTGTCGGTACCAAGCGAGTTCGAAAATACAATCGTGGGAGCATCTTGTGGCCCCTGAACCTGTACCGCAAGCGGTTGGCCCTGACGATTGTTAATCATAGTGATATGAATATTGCTCACTTTGCCTCTCCTTTTGCTTCTTGCAAAACAGCATCAATCTGATCTTGAATATTGCCGAGGTAAGATTCTGGTTTGAATATTGCTTCAAGCTGCTTTGCATCGAACAATGCATTGACTTCCGCAGTCTCTGCCATGATGTCTTTTAAATGTTTGTGTTCAGCAACGGCTTTTTTACAAGCTGCTTCCACCACGTGATGTGCATTTAGACGTCCCAGATGCGGTGCCAACGCCATCATGACTGCTTCAGCCATAATCAGGCCTTGCGTACACTCGATATTGGCGCGCATGTTTTCTGCATTGACATCCATACCTTTCAAGACATCTAAGGTACGCTCTAGAGCACCCGCGGTGAGTTGAAAGATTTCCGGTAAGGCAAGCCATTCAGCATGCCAGCTACCCAAGCTACGTTCATGCTCTTGCACCATGCTTTGATACATGCTCGACATTAACGCAGGAACACGATTGGCAGCAGCCAATACCGACGCCGCAGCAACTGGATTACGCTTATGTGGCATGGTTGAAGATCCGCCACGCCCTTGGGCTGTCGGTTCAAATACTTCTGCAACTTCTGTTTGCATCATCAGTGACCAGTCGCGCGCCATCTTGCCTGTGTTGCCCGTAATCAAGCCGAGTACACTTGCAATTTCGACAATACGATCTCTTTCGCCATGCCACGTACATGCGGCATGTGTCAGATTTAAGGTTTTTGCAAATGCTTGTGTAACGGAGGTTCCCTGATTTTGCAAAGATGCCAGCGAGCCAACTGCGCCACCTAATTGTGCAGTCAACACACGTGACTTCATAAGTTGTAAGCGGTCTAAATCGCGCTTAAACGCAGAAGCCCAACGCGCAAGCTTATGTCCCAAGGTGATCGGTAAAGCTTGCTGTAACCATGTGCGCCCCATCATCACCTGATGGCGATATCGTTGCGCTTGTTGTAAAGCAGCCTGATAGCACTGATTTAAAAGCAGTTCTACAATAACGAGTGCATCACGCGATTGCAGTACACATGCTGTGTCTAGAATATCTTGACTGGTCGCACCCCAATGCACATAACGCGATGCTTCTTCATCGACTTGCTTCACAATTGAAGTCAGTTGTTTGACAAAAGGAATAGCGATATTTCCAGCCAAACCTGTCGCAATTGCTAAACTTTGAAAATCAATTTTTTCAACCGCATCTTGAGTGGCAAACGTAATGATATCGGCAGCAGACTGGGGAATTACCCCAACTGCTGCTTGCGCTTGCGCCAGTGCAACCTCTGTCTCAATCATATATTTGACCAACGCACGATCACTGAAAATTTCAGTTACGTCTTGTTGATAAAAAAGAGAAGCATATAACTGGCTCATCATGATCTCCGTTTAAGC